>CAXKVX010000438.1:0-281988 GCA_964058865.1 Eleocharis quinqueflora | reverse complement strand
GAATGACTTAAGGGAAAACTTGCATATACCAGCAGTATATCCAATTTCACCAATCACATATATTATACACTAGCAGAGAAAAAGTTGTACAATTTCTTCGGTTCAATTTCACTAATTACATGCAGCTGATGTACGCAGATGTATCAATCTGCTGGTGTATACAAGTTTTCCATTGACTTAATGAATTTTTTTGGCAAAAACTAGAGTACTCCAAAAGATGAGTACACTAAATATTCTGATTCATTTGGATCATTTAATTCATCGAGATTGATAAATAGTGATTCCGTATAAAACATAACAAAAATTAAAATAATTACTTTTATCAATTTTGATAAATTAAACGATTCATATAGTATGAAATTTACTTATATTTTGAAGTAACAAGTTTTTGCTAAAAACTTTTGGTGACAATATATCATTTCTAGTAGCTTGCAGATTGTCAGATGATGGTGACGCAAGTTCTATCCCAAACTTGTTTTTGCTGAGGTCGAGATGCGTCATTACAGAATCCCTATTTGCTGCCATAAGCCATAATTTGTACGTTGGAATTATGATCGTTTGATTTGATACATCAGGCTATATATTATAATATTATTTCTTTAACTTCTATATATTTAGACCAAAATTATCAGGGATATGTCATAAGTCCTTAGCCTCCAGTCCGGTTTCTGTAAAATTTCTGTCAGATTCGGTTCTGATTCGGCTCTTAGTAAGATTTTCAAAGGGTCAGACCTTATTCCAAAAATACAGGCCCCTATTTATCCGGCCCTTTCAAGCCCCGACCCCGTCTGGCACTGATTCGGTCCTCTGCAACCCTTTTCCACGTCAGCCCCTCAGATCCTTATTAACTCTTTCACAATTAAAAAAAATTAAAAAAAGAGACAAAAGCCCTTGTTACCCGGCCCTGATCCGGCCCTCTGCAACTCTGAGGGCCTGATAAGGGCCGAGCCTTAGAGGGGCCGGACCTATTTCCTTTGAACAAAGCCCTTATTACCCGGCCCTTTCGTAGGCCCTCTAGGCCCGACCCTTGTAAAGCCCAGTCCAGCCCTTTAGACTTTCCCTACCAGGAAATCATGTTTTTGTAATTTTGAATTGACGAATCATACATGTTAATATAGATTTTTATCCTTTTTGTAGCAAGCTAAACTCTATTATTTTATTATTATTATTATTATTATTATTATTATTATTATTATTAGACAAAAACTTGTGTACTCCAAAAGATTAGTACACTCTTATCTGACCGTTCAACTTCTTGATATTGATGAAATGTAATTCAATTTAACTTTTGCAGTATTTTCTAAGAATTTTTTTTTACCAATCTCAAGAATTTGAACACACAAATGAGTTATAGTGTCTAGTGTACTCATCTTTGAAGTACACAAATATTATTATTATTATTATTATTATTATTATGAGCAAGATTATTGACTTTGCAAAGTACATGCTTTGTGATTTGGGCCTTTAAATTTTTTGTCAAAATTATTTTTATTATAAATGATTCAAAATCTAATGGATCAAAATCACAAAGTATGCTCTATTATTATTACTAGAGGAGGCAGTGGCTTCGCCACTGTCTGTGTCTACTCTATTTTTTTATATCTATTTGGTATTTATGCCTTCTCTGAAGAAAAACAGTAAAACATTATAGCATTACAGTGAAATCACTATTCATTCGTCTTGTGGAATCTACAGTGCGGATGATGTTCCACAATGATATATTGTGATTATTATTATCATCATCATTTCATTATCATTATCATTATCATTACGTTGGTTTTGAAATAGCAATTTGATTTATATAAAAAATATACGGAATACAAATCAAATAACTATATCCATATGTTATGCATTATCATTTTTACCTTTTTGAAGTAAAGTTTCAACTTGACGCCCAACTAAATATAGTATAAAAAATCAATAAAATAAGGCAAAATTTTGTATACTCCAAAAGATGAGTACATTGAGTACTCCAGCACATATGAATCATTCAATTCATCAAGATTGATGAAAAGTGTTTCATTTTAACTTTTATTGTGTTTTTCAAAGAATCACTTTACATCAACCTCAATGAATTGAACGGTCCAGATGAGCCGGAGTATCTAGTGTATTCAAAAAATGCGAAATTTAGTGTATTTTTTTGTTATTTTTGTAGTGAATTTTTTTTTTAATGATATTTTAATTGATTTTATTGTATTTGTGTTCGAATTTGATCTCAAGCTCATTACTCGAATTTAGTAACGTCCGGAATTAATAGACCTCTGAATTAGTCACCGTAAAGTACTTTAAGTTTTTGTCATAAAATAATGTTGCGCATCATTGTTTTTTGTGGTTTGAACACATTTAAGTAACGTTGTTAAACGGAAAGTGATTGGAGGCAGCGCTACTATAATTAAATGAATGTAACTTAACGGGCAATCGTTCAAATAAGAAAATTACAGGAGTGATTGCCACAAAATAGAAGGTTGGAAAAGAGTTTATGAATGGTGTTACACGATCATGATATTCATTTTTTTAGTTGAACTTGACATGGTTAAAATTCCCATGGAAATCTGATTCTATGCACAGAAAGGAACAAGTTAGACGAATTCATATTCTCTGAAATTTCAATAGCTGTCCGTTTTCTGATTCTCAATGCTGCTACAACGTTTTTGACATGTTCGCACAATAATGACTACAGCGTTACTACAATGCTCACTCAATAAAATTGTCAATTCTTCTCTGAAAATTTCTGATCATTCCAAAAAATACGGATTCCAAGTCAGACCACCATATTTTTAACTGACAATGGGACCATAATAAAATAATTAATAATACATTAATCATCGTTCCGAAATAATTAATTAAAGAGTGTGTGTCCTGGGTCCAACTCAGTAATGACTTGTTACACTAGTAACCGTTTGTACCTGCGACAGATGATGGGATAAGTAAGGTAAAAAATAGAAAGAAAACGATCAGTTACGGATTCTATGTAGCATGGAGAGTGCTGTACTTGTGTAACTTTCTATAAGATCAATTACTAGTGTCATTGGTCGATTCTCACGCCATCCTCTCTTCAGAAAATTTTAGATAATGTTAAGATTGATTATGAATGCACAAATCATTTAAGATTACATATATTAGTTAAATAATAATATTCAAGCCGTGAAGGAACGGAATGATTCCCAAAGAAGAGCGAAAAGAGAAAAGGCGACAGAGAATTCAAGGCAGGAGAGGTCGCGCTGTTGACCTCCCCTTCCACTTTCTCTCTTCTCTCTCCCTCATCGCTTCTGCTTTCTCCTCTCTCTCCTCTTTTCTTTGTCCAAATTCTAGCAAGAAATAGCGAGATAATTGAGTTCGACGGAGATCAGAGACACTAGGCGGAGTCTGTCATGAGATCAGTGTCGAGGACGATGTAGAACTGACGAATTTGACTGTTGTGCATCCGAACTCAGAGAAAAGTATTCGATGGATCAGGCATGTGTGCGATGGAGATCTCGCGATCCAGACATAGAATTGGCAGAGACGATAGGATCGACATGGCGATTGACAGCGAAGGGGGACGAGCTGGATGGCTTTGGGAATGCAACGATTAGGTAGGAGAGCCAGATCTGTGTGACTGTGGAGCGACGGCGTGCATTATGTGTTTTGCTCGTGGACATTTGTGAAGGATGGCCAAGACAAGACAAAGGCGACTCGGGTGATTGTGCAACAGAGATTTGATCTGTGCGATCGTGGAAAGGGTTTTGCTCGAGCTTGTGTGCAACGTATGACTGAGCAACGACGACAAAAGGTTACCTTCAACAGTAATGAAGATAGGAAAGATCCTAAGTTGAAGTATCCAATACGGGTACTGGTTACTGGTAAAAGGTTCGATACAGGTGCTGAGTACGAGTAGAGGACCAGAGATAATGGTTTCGATACTGGTTTCAAGTACGAGCAAGAAACTCGTCACCGGTACTAGTAGAGATACATGATGTTGGTGATGAGGTTGTGTAGATGGTGGGGTTGGATATTGGTACGTCGGTATGCTGATGATGAGTAGAGGTGTCTAACGTGTACAACACGAAAGTGACTTCTTTCGTTAACCATTTCGTAAATTGAACGGTTAATTTTTATTTTTCGTTAACTGTTCCTTTAATAAAACGAAAGAAAAATGTGTTTTGTTAATCGTTTCGTATGAATGAACGATTAAAACGATTATAACGATAAATTCTGATCGTCTTACAAGCTATCAATTCAATTACTTGATTATATCCAAACCAAAATGCAATCAAGCACATATTGGTAAATGAAATCGTTCCATGATACCAATATTTTGAAGGCCAGCCAAGAAGTCAAGAACGCCAAGCCGACAAAGCACTATGGGCCCGGCATAGGAATTAGGAAATGGTGCCATCCCTGGAAATTCTGAGAAGAAGATGAGCCATGGTGTTTCCTTGCTACATCATCGATTCTAACTTCAGTCCATGTGCGCAACAGAGCTAGCTCCTTTTGTAGTATTGGCCTTCAACTGAAAAGCTGCGCCTCTAATTACACCAAATCTCTTTCGAAGGTTAATTGAAAATTTACGTTCAAGTTCCTAAACATACTAGTATACAAAATCAGTAAGAAACTAAACAACTCTCCTAAAATCTGAAAAAAAACACCATCAGTGGTGGAGAGAGAGAAGAGTGCGTGAGAGGTGGGGAATAAAAATAACTTAATTAAATGAGCGGCGAAACATTCTTTTACTCTGACCCCTGACCCCTCTATTTCTCCGCACATTTTAACATCCGCACGAGATAACGAAATCCAACGAAACGGAACAACTTTGTTTCGTTGATTGTCTCGTTAAGAGACGAAACTCTTACATAATTTATGGATCGTTTCGTTCTTGAAACGCTAGAGATTTAGATTTCGTTTCCGTTCTGTCGGCACGAAACGAAACGACTCAACGGTTAAACGGACTGTCGTTGACAGATCTAATGACGAGGTTGGCTTTGAGGTCAGAGACACATTGAGGATTCTAATCACTGAGGTTTCATTTTTCTTGGTGATTAGAAAGAGTTTCATTTATATTGTTATGCTTATGATTTTTTGGTGTTAGGAGTGTTATTGTAGGAATGATCTAAGCAAGTGTTGGGGATCAGTGTATTTTTGCATAATTTTTTTGTGATTAGCATACAAAATTTGGAAAGGTATAGTATAGAGGAGTTTAAGATACAAGGATATGCTGAGGTGTGTAATATGAGTTGTAACTTCGTTTTTTTTGTTAATGAAAAATGATGAGGAGGGATGTTCTCCCTCTTGTTTCAAAAAAAATATACATATATTAATTTCATCTCAACTATTATCATTTTTTTATAATTATAAATTATAAATATTTTTGTGATAATACATGCTTTACAAGATTTTTATATGAAGTGGTAATTGTAGTAACATTTTCATTGGATATTTATTATATCAGAGCATCTACATTGGGAATTGCTTAGGAATTGCTTATGTTAATGTATCAATTGCTTTTGTAATTGCTGGGTTGTATGTCTATTGTTTATTTAGCAAATTTTCTTATTAAACATTATTTGCTTAATTGACACGTTGGTGAAATAATTGGACCAAATGTTTTTCTCAATTCTTTTTACTCAAATGCATAGAATTGCTGGGATGAAGTGTTAGTAATTTATAATCTCTTTAATTGTCAAAAGTGATGATGTGATTGTTTAGCAATTAAATTGAATTGCTCCATTAAAGATGCTCTAATAGACTAGACTCGATATCTAATTCTTTAAGGTGTCAAATTTTCTTCTAATAATCTGTTGGAGCTCGTGATCTATGTAGGTAGGTATTGAATATCAAGTAGGTATTGAATCCTGAAGTGTTATTTGTGTTGAATATCAAGAGGTTCTTCATAATTACAATAACTACTTCAGGATATTCAACACTTCATGATTCAATACCTACCTGACATTAGCATTTCAATCAAGTAGTTATTGTAATTATCAAGAGGTTCTTCATAATTACAATAACTACTTGATTGAAATGCTAATGTCAGGTAGGTATTGAATCCTGAAGTGTTATTTAGATTTTGGAGTAATTACAATAAAAATATTTTAATGGTATATTCTTGTGCCTTTTACGATTAAAAATGACCAAGTATTTATTGTAATAATTATATACTTCTTTCATTATCCTCAAATTAGTTTCAAATTTATTTTTCAAGATAAGCTATCAATGCCACTTTTTATTTCATTGCTTTCTTACACCTTAAATACTTGGTCACTAAAAGTCTGTACCTTAAATATTGTCACTAAAAGTCAATTAATGATAATATTATTTGTTTTAACAGTACAATCATTAATTAATTTAAACTGACTAAGAAGTACTACAGACTCTAACAACTGACAAAACTCTTGTAACAAGTGCAACACATGCACAAGACACAACATAAGACAATTGAAACGGGATCTGCTGCTCGTAAATCCCTGCTTGTTTCGATCTGGACCATTCAAAACTCATCTAACGGTCAAAGCATATGCCTCCTGAATCAAATCACAGCCGTCCGTAACGATCGAGCGATCGGATCAAAACAAGCAGAAAAAGAAAACTAGCACGGTTTTTAAGAGCACCAGATTCGGACTCAACAATTGTGTGTACCCGTTACAGAAACTCAAATAGTTATTTTGCACTCACAATCTCCAGCATCCGTACAAAATGGAGAGGTGCAAACATTGGATTTACCAATATGTCCCTTCCAATTTTTACGTTCTCCTCTCCTATGTGGATAATAAAAAGCAGCGAAAGTTGGTAGTTGGAGAAAGGATAGAGAGAGAAATATAGGTGATACTTTCGAAATTTTAATAAAAAATAAAATAAATGAAAAAAGAAAGGAATAGAAAAAATCACAAATTTGAAAATTCCTTTATCTAAGATAGCGGAATTCTCTCGCAATCTAAAATAACTGGATGATGTCGTTATCTTGGAAATAAATAAAAATCAAATCATGAAATGTTAATAAAATTTTCAGGTGCTGTATTGAAAATAAATAAAAAAGAAAAATGATTGCATATTTGCATTGGTAGAGTTTAGTTGGTCACAACTCCCAATAAAGGAATATATGTATATTCTCGAAAAAAGGCGGTTTATCTCATCTCCAGTAAGTTGTTAATAATAAATGCTTTTTAATTTTTATCAACTGAAGTGAAGATTGAAGAAGCGCTTGATATTTCATATTTGATAGATACTAGATAGTGTGGCTCCTCTTCTCTGGCGATGAAAAGCGAGCAAAGGCCTCCTCGCCTTTGCGCTTAAGCGCACAAAGCGAAGAGCGCTTTTGACTGCATTCTCTTCTCTTCTCTTCTCTTCTCTTCTCTTCTCGTGTGGTGTATGAGGCGAATGCAATCCACAGCATTTGGCAGAGGAAACACCACCACCACCAGTTTCACAAGCAGCAAGTCGAAGACGAAGACAGGAACACAAAAAGGAAAAGGAAAAGGAGAGAGGAAAGAAGGCAAAGGCTCAGCTGGATCCCAGGAGGAGCTTTTATCACCCGAACCCAAACCCAAGCGAAGGCGCAACAGGCGGCAGCGGTGAAGAAACCGAAGCAGAACACGTATCAACCGGCGCCCCGCACTTCAACTCCCCTTCCCCCTCTACTCCGTCAGCCACGGCTTCCTCAACCGACTATGCGCTTTTCTCCGAGCGCATGGCTGACACATCCCACAGCCAGTCCCATGGCCATGTCATGGGATACTCCTTCGCGCATAATCCCCAACAAATTCCTCACCAGACTACTCCCCATTCAACTCGCATGAGAGGCGGCACAGGCGGCGAAATTGTCGCCGTCCAGGGTGGCCACATTGTTCGCTCCACCGGCAGGAAAGATCGTCACAGCAAAGTCTGCACCGCAAAGGGCCCACGCGACCGGCGTGTGCGGCTCTCGGCTCATACCGCCATTCAATTCTACGATGTGCAAGACCGGCTGGGGTATGACCGGCCCAGCAAAGCCGTTGACTGGCTAATAAAAAATGCCAAGGATGCTATCGACAATTTATCCGAGCTCCCTGCATGGACCCCTTCCACTACCCCGGTTACTACGGCAACTGTCACTGCCGCATCGGTTTCAATGAATTCGGAGAACCAACTAATCACCGGGATGAATCCTTCTTTCCATTTCGGTGGCGGGGGATGTGGCGGTAACAGCAGTAATCCCAGCGGAGGAGTCCTCCCCCCTTCACTGGATTCAGACGCAATTGCGGATACCATCAAGTCCTTCTTCCCCCTTGGTGCTGCCTCCGCATCCGCAACCGGCACAAACCAAGCGCCGTCGCCGGCTCAGACAATTGGTTTCCAAACATATTCGCACGAGCCGTTGCAACGTACCACCAGTAACCAGACTCAGGACCTTCGTCTTTCGCTCCAGTCATTCCAGGACCCAATGTATCACAGTAGCCAGCAGCATCATAGTGCCACCTTTGTTGGTTCAGGTGCCAATTTGGGTTATGGGTCAGGTTCGGGTTCGGGTTCTGCCTTCTGGCCTGATCCAAACCGGATTACGCAATGGAGTATGGCAGATGGTGCTAGTAGCAGCGGCGGTGGCGGCACGGGTGGTGGAGGATTCTCATTTAGCATGCCGCAACAGGCATCACAGCAGGTGGTACCGATGCATGTTCTCGGCCAGAGCCAGCTTTTCCTACAGAGGGGACCCCTTCAGTCCAGTAACTCGCCTAGTGTTCGTTCATGGGCGGAGCCCATTTCGTCAGAGACTGACCACCAGATGCACCCGGGACTGTACCAGTCAGTGCAGTCTATTGGGTTCAGGTCTGGTGGGTCCAGTTTCTCGGGCTTCCAGATCCCAGCACGGATACACGGCGAGGAAGAGGAACATGGTGGCTTGTCAGATAGGCCACCCTCTGATTCTCGCCATTGATGGAGAATCAGTCAAATTGACCCAATTTTAATATCCTACATTGCATGGTAATTTCACTGTTTGTCCATTTTGAATGTTCTTTTATGTTTGCTTTTGTAATTTGGTACCTTGTCTGATCAAAATTTGGTTGATTGCTTTCTTTTTGTAGGATGGTTTGATTTGGTTTTTAGGAGGAGCATACTAGCAGTGGAGCACATTGTAGGTTATTTCATAGTCAATTTCTCTATATTTTCTCCCCATCCATGGCTTTATGTTTCCAATAGTGTCTTTTAGAAGCCCTTTTGTTTGGTTGTGTTGCTTTGGTTAGTGTCTGTTGGAGTTGTTGTTGGAGCAGTAGGTTAAGATTGCCTCTTTCTTTCTTCCTTTCCAATTTTTCTTTTGTAGCTGTTGTTATGAATTTTCCTGTTTGAGCTTATCGAAAAGAACTGATTTTGAGAAATTGATCGGGAATAGATACATTGTCTCTTTCTCTGATCCCAATCAAGGTTCCCATTGTTAGACAATGTTTCTGTGTTTTGAAAAGTGTTGATGCATCAACTTCCTCAAACAATGCCAATCAAAATGAATAGACGAGAGTTTGTTTTTTGTTTATATAATATTTCATGTCCACTGATGCTATTTGCATATGCTAAGGTTGCGTCTCTTTCCATGAACAGTATTACCTCTGTAGAGAAGGGAAAATTTTCACAGAGGGCATAGACAAAATAAATTCGACAGATAGGATCATAGCCAACCTAAAAATTACACAGAGGGTCAGGAGTGCATCTATTAGTTGCGCCTCTAAGAAAATTCGATTTTTTTGATGAATTCAAGACATTCTGTAGCTGTTTTTTCAGATGTGGGACATACATTTAGGGGCGCAAATAATAGTTGCGCCCCTAAGTGTTGTTGACAATTTTTTTTACTAAGTTATGATTATTAATATCAAATGCAAAAAAAATGAACAGCATGACTTAGGGGCGCAACTATTACTTGTACCCCTAAGAAGTGAGACTCACATCTGAAAAAGTAGATGTAGAATATCTTGAATTCAGCAAAAAAAAATGGAATTTATTCAGGGGCGCCCTTGACTCTCTGTGTAATTTTTAGAACGTAATTGGTCTAACTGTTGAAACTTTTTGATCTTTGACCCTCTATTAAAATTTTCCGTAGAGAAGCTTTCAATACACAGCCGCCTTTAATAATTTTCTCTCACAACCAACTGTAGCTTCCATGTTAAGCTCCAGAACAAAGTGTGATGAAAAAGAAAGAAAAAAGAAGAAAGTCAGAAGGGAAAGTAAAAAAAGGTACTTGTTTTATGATTGTTGTTTTTAACCAGAACTTTCAACAGATGCGGCCGTAAAAATGGGCGATCTCGACACAGGGGTAGATGCCATAAATATGGTAAAAAAAATTTACCTCTTTTATGATTGGCTTCCACTTGCTGCTGTGATCTGCTTTCTTTTGTAGGTTGTTTACTTGTTTTCTAGTTGGAGCTCATCTTTTTTTTTTTAGAATCTTCTCTTAATCTACAATAATTTTAATTATTAAAGTAACAACTCTTGTTTTCCATATTATAAAGGAATTTTCGTTTTTCACTACTTCTAAAAAAAAAAGAAAAATAGCATGTCATAAAGCTTTGCAAAAGAAAATTGTTGGATTCTATGCAGACAAATTACTTTGAATTTTATAGCTTGATACTTAATAACTAATAAGCACTTGTTTTTTTTGTTCCTTTTAGTGTTATCCACACTATCAGAGTGGACCATCATAACTATCACACACTTGATCTTTAATTAATTAAATTATCTTGAAGATAAAAGAAGTGACAAGATGATGAGCAATGGATCTGGTATATATATTTTTAAAATAAATACTTTGAACTTCTTCTGTTTTTAGTCTCTCTCTCATACAAACCAAAGTCAACCAGTATATTGAAAAGTTCAGATCCATGCAGATAATTTAATATCCAAAGTTGCAATGCTGTAGGACTCATGCAGCAGCATTTTCTCATCCAACCAATAAATGAATAGACAAACTAAAGAGAAGTTTAAAAATAGTAAGAAAGCAATTAATGAGAGCATCACTTGAAAATTAATTATTTTGACATGACCGATGTTCCTGGAATGAGAAGATACCAAATTTAGGTACCAGATTAGAAAATGCTCTAAGGAGTTGCACTTTATTGCAAGTGATTTAGGTTGGAAAATGGTGTCAGTTGGTAGATGCCATAATAATAATTATTATTATGCATTGGCATGAATGATCACTCAATGGCATCCAATTGGGTTGCTCATGTCTGTACTGTATCATGCCTCTTTGGTTTTTAGTGGTTGAAGGAAGCTTAATTTGGACCCCTCTTTGAGGAATTTTTCTATCTGTAATTATATAATGAGTCATATAAACTACTCACTAGTCACTACTACTTTGAACTGTTCAGATACTCTTAAGTCTTAACCTTGCATTTAGATTCCTTTCAAATTTACAAAATGTACCTCATACGTTACATGAAGGATCAAAAAGTAGGAGGAGAGTGTCAAGTTGTCTCATTTTTAAACAATGTTTCTTTGCTTGAAGAGGTTCTCTACTGGTATGGTTGCCAGCCTTAAAGAAAATTTATTTAGCAGACATGGAATTACTTAAATAAGCAAAAAATTAAGTAACACATCTTCCCTGCACAAAGAGAGAAAACAAAGAAACACACACATACACAGAGTAAGGCAGACAAAACATCATATAATTAATGCGTGCAAACAAGTTGGTCATTATCTTTTCTTCATTTTTTTAAGAATTTCAGACAAAGATTCCTTTGCTTATGGTTAAATGCAAGAGAAAGCTACATCTATAAATTAAAGAAAGAAATGGTTTTGAGGCGTCCCTGTCAAATCCTTTCCTATCAAATGCAAGCCATTAATTCTCTCTTATAAAAGCCAAACAAACCACTTCCTTCCTCCATATATAGTGCATCATCAGTTTTATTACACGCCAGCGCACCACAGACACGCTTATTCACACATTCACAGCATTATGCACTGTGTATATTTGTGCACATATTAACTTACGAACTACATGCAAACAAATTTATTGTGGGATCATGCGTTCTAGATTTGGATGCTACTGGCATGGCTGAGAGGAAAACTGACAAGTTAACTTTAGGCCAAGCTCATTTAGTGCCCCTTTTCTCTGCTTTGTTTTGGTTTCTTTCTTCTTCCTGACATGAGTATTAAATGTGATCTGTATCTCTTGTTTAGTAGAAACAGGGATTACCAGTTGGCGCCTATGCTGCTATGCTGAAATGTAAAAAAAAGGCATATATCATTAGATCCCACGTGTGAAAATAACCAGCATTCATGATGAGAAAACTAAGGTAACTTGGTGATTTTTTTAACCTGGTATACTTGATTATTTTTTAATCCTTATTGACAGGAAATTAAACACATGTAAAATGTTCTCTTTCATGTGTATGGTGTAGTTTTAAATCTGCTAAAATATGCTTTGAACAAACTTTGGATCAAACAACCCCAAATAGAGCTTTGATTTTCTCTCAGAACTAAGATCCTATATATGCAATTGTTTTTTATAATCGCCATTTATGTAATTGCAATTCTCAAATATTTTTCTATGAATATGATAAATCAAGTACATTAAAGGTAAACCAAACACTTGTATGTTTTCCATCTTGAGCTCAGGAGGTAAATTGTGGTTCGAATCAGCTATTAAGCGGCAGTGTGGCCAGGGGGAATTGAGATTTGTAGGCACGAAACTTGAAGCATGTGCTGCACAGATCGGACGGTTCACGTCACGTCCAGCGCGGTACAGCCTAGTAGGTGATCTTGTTCCAAGCTAATTGTATAATAAGAAAGTTCAGTTACAGATATATTTACTTCAAAAAAAAGTGAAATTTTACTGAGAAATTAGAGCAAAACTAACAAATAATCTTATTCAACAAAATGAGCCAGGTGTTGGTTCTGTGGCAATTGAAATTGCTGGAGATGGATTAGATCATTAGAGCATCTCCATTCCTGAAACTCTTAGAGTTTCTAATATGATGTGGCAGTTTCTAAATGAGTTTCAGGGATGTAGATGAGTTTCTTATTTAGAAATTTTGCTTAAAAGTTTCTTATTTAGCAACTATGCTTTAGAGTTTATAAACTGTGACGTGGCTTATTCATTGGCTAAAATTGATCCGTCTCTCATGATATTGGTAATATTTGCTGACGTGGCAATTTAGAAACTCTAACTTTTCAGTTTTAGAGATGAAGAGTTTAGAAATTAAAAAAATTAAATTTCTAAAATTGACGTGGCAATAATTTAGAAACTCCAAAAATTTCATAAATGGAGATGCTCTAAGAGCAAAATTTTAGAAGAAAACCATTGCAGAGAACTTTCCATTCTGAAATTACTGAACAATTTGAAATGATAAAGTAAAACTGAAACATTGATCCCGAAACAGATGTAACAGACTTAAAATGTTACATATGTTTTCCTCAAAAAAAAAAATGTTACATATGCTCTATATTTGTATTTCCATGGGCCGAGAAAAGAATAAATGTGAATTTATAATAATACCTAAGTAGTATTAAAATTATTTTGTAAGGCCTGTGATGTTAGTTGCAGCCTTGCAGGCCTGATTTGTGGGTTCCACTTTAATTTCTGCATTTCATGCTAGTCTCTAATGTTGCAGGTTGGATTTGAAATACAGTAGGAGCCTTTGTTGGTAAACTAATACACCTGTACAACCTGATTGACATCATCTGCACTCATTTTCTCTGCAGTGCTTTGCACTCATATAATCTGAACTGTTGGATTAGATTTGAATTGATGAGATTTTATAATACAAAAACACCCTGAATCATTGGCGGTCAACCATTCAGATCTAATCGGATGGTTCAACTTAAACGAATGCAAAGGGTATACACCTATACAACCTGAATTGACATCCTCTGCATCCATTTAATAACAGAGTCAGAAAAGTTCTAATGTTTTTATACTTTTGTATGCATTAGATTACTGTTACCACATTAATTTCCTACTCTTTAATTCAGAATATAAATGAACTGTAATGATCGAAATAGTTAAATTTATAGAGTGAATTTGTTGACAGATAATATATAAGTTTCTTCAATCTTTTTTAATTACTTCAGATGCTGTCAAACTCTACTTGCTGGGATATCCTTGGAGTCGGGAAAGTCTCTAGATAATTTTGTTTCTTTGACTATGCTGGCTTTTAAAAGTTCAACAACATTTGGAAAATTTTGTTCCTTGAAATAAATATTGGGTTCACAAAATTGCACCCATCAAGCACCGACATTTGGTGTTTCTTTAAATAGAAAATATGCGTATCTGCCTTCCCTTTTGACTGAAACCACCTTGTTCCAGTAATCTTTCTTTATTCTGGTAAAACTGTTTTGTTAAAAGACTTGTTCACGGTTGAAGCTCTGACAAAATCAAGATGAAATGATGAATTCGTAAGCATAGGATCTACCGGTTCATTTGCAGGGACAGCAAGTTGACGGATACTTCATAAGGCGGTCAAGAACAAGTGAAACAAGTTGTTGTTCTTTACAGTTTAATTTCTCTCTTTGTGTTTTTAGTCGGTTGAGATAATAAAAATGTGCTTATTGTTTTCCTGATTGTTGCCCTTGTATTGTACTGTCTCTAAACAAAATGGCATTCAGCTCTTTAAACGAGTTAGTTATGGTGTTGCTGAGAAATTTGAACTAGCTTTAGTATTGCTTGGTTTACTAGTTCACAAGAAATACAACCAATCTGACTAATTAATAAATATTATTTAATAATAACACATTAGACTCCTCAAAAAAAAATAATAACAAATTAGAGCTCATTGTTCGCATAAATTATAATCGTTAAAGTATCTTCCACTTTAAAAATGCCTCTTGTAATTACTAAAGAAAAAGAAAAAATTAAACAGCTATACTGTAGCAATAGGACATCCATTTCCTTTATCACTCAGCAGTCAATGATTTAGCCAAAAATCTAATCAGAAAGAGCTAATCCAATATGTATGAAGATATAATGAGAGGTAGATTGGGGATTTTGTGACTGGGTCATTTTACAATTATGTCTATTATGGGTCATCCATTGTTGCACCAACCAAGGCCTTTTATATGCATCCTAAATCTACCACTGCCTAAATTTCATGGATGCAACTAAATTACCATCGAATTTGTTTCATCTTTCCTGTATATGTATCACCTGGTACCCACACAAGGTAGAGAACCAAATCCATCTTTATCAAGCTACATTTAAGCATCACAAATGGAGTGTTATTCATCATAGAAATTGGCAAATTTACCTGCATTTACATCCAATTAGCAAGGCTAATTTGCACTTTGCGATACATCCCTATTTGCGTGATATATAACTAGCATGCACATCACTAGAAATATACCTCATACCTTCATCCCGACGTTCCTCGATCGAGCTTCTTCATGTGCTGCTTAGATGCCATGATGCTGAGTAACACATCACTATTGACCCAAGGAAATGCGACTAATATATTGTCTTTTAATTCATGTTTCTTATATGATACTAGTATAGTATAATATATTGTATAACATATATACAAAAAAAAGTGAAATACTGCACATACGTTTAGATCATACTCTTAAAAGTTTGATGGCAATCGACTTCAAATTAAAAGAATGCAAATGGTCAGCTCATCTACTTTATTTTGCTTTTATCCTTAATCAAAGGTGTCTGATGTGAACCGCAAAGAAATTAATCACTGACACCCACACCTCACATAATTAGTCGGTAGCGTGTAATATGAATCCCAATATTTTTAGTCTCTTTTCAAAGGATGTGTGATGTCACAACAGTACACTGTACACTTGTGTGTATCATTTTCCATGATTGGCATTCGCACGAATAATGGTAACTACATTTTACATTAATTTTAATAACCGTGAAAATAAGCTCTATATTGAGCGTATGTTGGTGGGAATTTGGAACTTCTCTTCGACCTTCAGAAATTTGAATGCAACTGAGCCCAAAACACCTGCTGGGATGAGGCCACAGCCCACTTTAATGAGGCCTATATCTCTACTGGGCCTGATTTTGTTTACTTCTAAAATGGGCTTTATAGCCTATAATCAGTCAACAAATCTTTCAATTGATATCTTCCCGATTATTTGTACTTGTACAGTAAATAAATAAATATCAATAGTTTATTTTTTTTTTTGATTCATTGTCCGTAGGCTTACAATACACACTCACAAAGAAATTAGAAAACAAATTTTAAAAATCCTCTAAAATTACCTCTGTTGAGGCTTGAACTCCAGACCTTTTCATGGAGATCTTATGTCTTACTACTACACTGAATAGAACTTGACATCAATAGTCTAAGTGGATTATACCAAGTATCTACTTGGAAATTACTGTTGTCCGTTGTCCCTATTTCTGCCAAAAATAGCAATCGTTAAGGTAACACAAGGGGTGATGATATTAAACATCACAAAATGTATTATTAACACGAGCTATAAGATCAAAATCTTAATTATTATTTCTGAAAAATGTAATTCCAATTCTTATTCGGGATCTGGTAATTGCGTGTTTAGCGATATCATCCAGCTGACCAAATTCTTGAATCCACAAGACCACTTGTATAGTGCTATCAATGCAACACCGTTTTTACGTTTCGTTTCGTTATGACGCAACGTTAAACGCAAGAAATTTTTATTGTGTTTGTTAAACGAAACGTAAGATGAAAACAATTTTTCTTACGTGTAGTTAAACGTAACATAAACGCAAGTGATTTGTTATGTTTCGTTTTAAATGTTTCTTACGTCATGTTTATATGAAGTATATAAAATCATGCTTATTAAAGTTGTAAGTATTATGAAAAAGCTATAAATAATAAAACAACCAATCTGTCGATCTTTCCGAAGAGTAAAATTCAAAGATAGTAATTGAATAATGCTGATATAGTGTCTTTTAGACATAATATATTTTCAGTGTCTTTTAGACCTATATGGCATTTTTGTTTCCTCTCCTTCTTCTAAAGCGCGTCGTGTCTCTTCTTCTTAAAGACTTTCTGCATAAGATAATTTCATCTAAAACACGTCCTCACTCCGTCAATCGTCTCAAGGTAATTCCATCTTCCATTTCAATGTTCAATGTTCATCTTAAGCTTTCTCTTAAGTTTGCTTAACAATGCATTTCAATGTTCAATGTTTATTTGTCTAAACTAATGTAAACCGTTCAATGTCCATTTTTTATTAGTTCAAAATTGGAAATTATTGTTTTGCAATTAGTTCACTATTCCGTTAAATTTATTTACTGATCGCTTTCATTATTCGGCCAAATTTAAATTTTTAGTGTTAGAGTTTAGGGTTTAGGATATATGATACAGGGCTTAGGGTTTATTTACTGATCGCTTTCATTATTTGTTAACTAATCGCATTCACTGTTTTTGCAGTAACTGATGGACTCCTTGAAAATTTTTTTTTATAAAAAACTGAACGGAAACTAAACGAAATTTTCTCTTCCGTTTCAGCATATTTAGTATTAAATATCACGAAATTTCACATTTCGTTCCGTTTTGTGACAAATAAAACAGTAACGAATTTTTTTTTTGTTTCGTTTGTAAAACAAAACAGACGATGAAATTGTTTTTTCATATATGAAACGGAACGACTTTTTTTTCCGTTTTTTCACGTTTGACACCCTAGTCGTACTAGATTTTTGTGAGTTGTTTTAAATATATACAGTATAACTACCGTATTTTTAAGCTCAAAGCTTAACTAAAAAAATAGTTAAATCTAATTTAATTGGCAAATCTGAACCGTTAAAGCTGATCAACATATAGAGTTATCTTTTACATATGAAATTTATAATTTTTATTTTATTTAATACAGAGTCAAGCAGTCAAAATGTAAGCACATCATGCATTATTAAACAAATTCATAAACATAACCATTTGACTTTTTATTAAACAAATTCATAATAAAATTTTAATATGTAAGCACATAATCCATTATGCAGACCGGTTTCAATGATTCAAATTTGTCGTTTTAATCTAATTTAACAAATGCATAGTTAAGCTCACCAATAATCTTGGAGAGCTTAAGAACACTATAGTTCTACTCATCTATATATATATATATATAGAGAGAGAGAGAGAGAGCGCGCTCGAGAGAGAGAAAAAGAGAGATAGGCTAGAGTGCTCCGTGGAGCACCAAACTGCTAATGTTTTGCATTGTATTTTCAATTTGAAAATTCCAACGATCGATGCGAACCATTAAACATGATCTACATATTAAAATTTACATGGAGATTGAATTTTACATTTTTTATTTTTTTACTATTTTTTAAAGAGGTAGAAAAATTACAATTTTTATTGATCTAAAAACCGTTTAATTAACAATTTTTTATCTTTTTAAAAAATAATAAAAATTTAAAAATATATATATAATTCAATTTCCAAATAGATTGAATTCAAAATATATATTATAGTCAAATTCAACAGGTGAATGCGCAGTAAATTTAAGGTAGAATTTCATATAAAGGCCTCTAAAACTTCAATATTACATATTTAGCCACTGAAATCTCATAATTACATATTTATCCATTTAAAACACAAAACATTTCATATAAAGGCCTCTAAAACTTCAATATTACATATTTAGCAACTGAAATCTCCTAAATACAAACTCGACCCAGCCTGAACCCTAAGGCCGCGACCCGACGGCCCGACCCGAGGCAAACCCTTGCGGACCCATAAAAAAAGCGAGGGTCGAAGACGGATAGCGACCATACTTCTTGGAAAAAACTTGTGTTAAAATTGACCCGCAAACCCGTCAGCTCGGCCAACCCGTCCAAACTCGGCCCTGCAAACCCATCGACCCGGCCAACCCGTCGACTCGGGCGAATTAGGCCCGACACAGCCCGACACGTTTTCAATTCCCTACCTCTATTAGTGTTTTAGAGTGTCCGCACGAGTTTTAACACATGTTTTTTTTTCCAAAAAGGATGGTCACTACTCGTCTTCGACTCTAGAGTTTTTTGGACGAGTTCGCATGATTTTGCCTCCGGTCGGGCCGAGCCAGATCGCGATCTCGGAGTTTTCGGGCCGGTGTGAAATAAAGAAGCTAACGATCATACCCTTCTTTCCAAACCTGGTCCGACAAACTCGTGGCTCGGCCAACCCGTTGACTGGGACAAATTTGACCCGATCCGACCTGGCCCGACCCGTTTTCAATTTCCTACCTCAGTGTTTTAGAGTGGTAATTACCATTTAATTGTTAATTTACATTAAATTTATTAATTTGCAGTTATGCTGGACAATAATAAAACATTTTGTGTTTTACTTGAATAAATATGTAATTATGAAATTTGAGTGGATAAATATGTAATATTGAACTTTTAAAACCTTTGTATGAAATATTTTGTGTTTTAAATGACTAAATATGTAATTATGAAATTTTAATGACTAAATATATAATATTGAAGTTTTAGAGGTATTTATATAAAATTCTGGCTAAATTTAAAGCGTCGGTACAGCTTATTTGAATTGAACACATAAATTATTACCAAGTTTGGATAAACAAAAGCCCAAAAAACCAGATCTGGGTTGATGTCTTGATGATGATGTCCTGCTTTATTCTATAAATTATATACTGCATCCTCTCGATAATTGATAAAAATGCGTTTGACAAATTTCCCCCGGAAAATCTCTTATTTCATTATATTCCTAATGATAATTAAAGTATCAAATACCACCTTAATGTATTTAACAATTAAATTTCATTCAGATAACATATTATCGTACCATTTCATCATTCCAAAATTGATAAAAGATGCCATAGATTCCAAAAAGTGCGATGGATTTTGTGCTAGCTAATTTCTCTTTTTTTTCTCTTTCTTTGCAGAATAACTGTGTGATATTAGAACGGCCGAGTCTTGCTTTTTTCAAGTGGGCCATTGTCCGTATTCCACGTGTTGAATCAATTAATGTACAGACAAATAGACAATTTTGTTTGGTTTGATTATTTTCTAGATCGAATCAAGCGAATTCAGTATTTACGTATCTATATATATTTTTTTAGAGAGCAAAATGATGAATATTATTAAATATATATAATTATTTTATAAAAAATTAATAAATTGTACAAATATATAAAATTATTTTATATTTATTTTCAGGAGAACGCTTGCCCATCTGGCATACATTACACCCGCTTCTGTATCGAACTAAACGGTTCCCATTTATTATTCTTGCTCAAGTAAAGTATCAGAAAAATGCTAAATAATTATATTCTTGAAGTCTCACTTATATTACATAATATATATTTTTTATTAAAATTTTCCCTCTTTGGAAATTGCAATAAATTTTTAATTCAACATGCTAGTCACGAACGTACAAGGCGCTTTCGGCCACTAGGGCTGTTCATTGAGACGAGTTCGAGCGAGTCGTTCTCATCTCAAACTCAACTCAGTAGTTATTTGAGCTGAGCTGACTTGAGTAACTAAGTCGCATTCGAGTTCAAATGACAACTCGTACTCAATTCGAATTTTACTCGAGCTAACTCGCAAATCAGCTCAGTTAACATATTTTTTTAGCTTAAATAACTCAAATAACTCAACTGAGCTCAAATCAGCAAATAAAATAACTCAACTCGCATATCAGCCCAATTAGCAACTCATAATAAACTTAAATTCAAATAGCAACTCAATTCAAAAGGTCCAAATAGAATAAGCTCGACAAAATGCTAACTAAATTCGAAGGCCCATATACAAGCCGAGTCTTCGAGTCACTGAGCGATTCATATCTGACTTCTCAACTCGAATAGTATTCTAGTTGATTCTGAACAAGGTCCAAATAGGATAAGCTGAACAACTCGAGTTGGATTTGATTCTAGTTGATTCCGAACAAGTTTATCCGAATTGTTATCCGAACGAATTATAAAGAATCACAAGTCGCGAGTTATTTACTAAGCACTATCGGCCACACCCTCTAAAATATTAGTTACATTTTTTACTAAGGCAATTTATTTATTATATATATAAATTCATGTCACGGAGCATTCCTTCCGGTGCCTATATGGGAAGACTGCACCTTTATCCTTGTGCCCATGCAGTTTTGTTCATCAACTGTTTGTTTAATCAGGGATGATTTAAGTAATTTTTTTTCTTTTAATGGAAGAATCTTTTCATGACAATTTTAGGTCCACCAAAACATATAGCATGTGAGTGTACTTGATAACTATTCTGCTGTTTAAGAAAATAATTCTAGTAAATTTATAAAATTCATTAAAAATATATGGATAGATATACTTCCCAGATAGAGTAGTGCTTGAAATTTAAGTGTTTTAAGTGACTTCATGCTTAATGATGAAATAAGTTAATTACTTTTTGTATTCTTGGTCCTCTTTATATTAGAAGTTGGATCTTACTTTCATTTCTTTTAAGGTGTCTAAATTTTCTTCTTTTTCAAATAAGTGATTAGATGATGTATTGTTGAATAAAAAAAGTATACAATGTGGTAGCAATAAGGGGTCCGAATCTGCTGCTCGTAAATTCCTGCTTGCTTCCCTGTTTGTCTTCGATCCGACCGCTCGATCGCCACAGACGGCTGTGATTTGATTCAGGGGGCAGATGCTTTGGCCGTTAGATGAGTTTTGAACGGTCCAAATCGAAATAAGCAGGAAAGCAAGCAGGGATTTACGAGCAGGAGATCCGGTTCCAGCAATAAGGTAGTCATATTTTTTACATTGTAAAGTAAGCCTGATTATCAGAATGTTCAACATATAAACGATAAGCATAATAAATTATATACAATTGAAGTACTCATCAATAGCTATTCACCTTAACAAGAAGATAGAAAATAACAATTAAGTATAATAATAAAATATGACATTGCAATTGACATTAAACCTCAATAAAATATGAGCAAGACTATGGTATTTCATGAAGCGCCACACGCACACGGTACTTCACCTATGTATCTTCAATTTCAAAGTCAAAACGAACAATCTAAACTGTTGGACGTGATCTCCATATTAAAATCTCCTTGCAAACAAAAAATATATATTTTTAGATTTTTTATTATTTTTTATAGAGGTGAAAGTTGGTTAATTTAATTATTTCTGAATCATCTAATATGAATGATTTTTTATCTTTCTAAAAAATAAAGTTATCATATTTTATATTTTTTTATTCTTCAAAAAAATTTTAATATGAAGATCAAGTGGCAAAATACAACATTAATAACACTTCGTGAAGTATCACAACCTCACTCATAAAGTTATTCTACATTTTTAACAACAATAATCCAGCTCAAAACATATTGGATTCTTTGCATGTCATGATATTATTTCTAGTCACATCCCTACACGTGTCTCTCTCTGCCTTATTTATTATTATTTATTATTTGTAGACTTACAACATACACAAACTCAAAATCTAAAAATAAATATGAAATTCCTTTTCCCTCAAAATAACCACAATGAATTTTGAACTCCAGACATTTTCACGAAAATTTAATGACTTAGCAGGGTTCGACCGAGTCTCTCTTAAACCAGTTTGGACGGTTGAATTCTATTAAGTACAATTTTTCTGTTACACACATTTGTGTTGTGACTTTCAAAATTAAAAAATTAGTCCATACTGTTCAACATTTCTTTCAGATGGAAATATCCTTGAATTTAAAATTCATATATTTTTTAGAATATTATATTATTTATCTTTTCAGGTTGGGAAAAGATTAATTGATGTAAAGATTATTGTATCATCTGCTTTTTATTGATTCCACCGATCCAATTTTAACCAAAATGTATAATTTTGTCTTCTAGGTGATTTCAAGACAAAAGTTCATGCATGTTGAAATTTTTTTATTGAATTGGCTGTTTTTTTTTATTTGTAGATATAAAAGTTCATGCATGTTGTAACGCGCGTAATGCTAATGTACCAAAGATATTATGTCGGCACAGATATTAACTGCTAACATATCCAAAATGTCGACTCACTAGATCGATAGTTCATATAAAAATATTATAGAAAACAAATTTTTATTATTTCCGATATTCCATGCCTTACATTCGATATATATATATATAGGCTAGGGTGCTTCATGGAGCACCAAACTGCTAATGCTCCACATCGTATCTCCAATTTGAAAATTCCAACGACCGATCCGAACCGTTGAACATGATCTACATATTTAAAATTACTTGGAGATTGAATTTTATATTTTTTTGAATTTTTTTGCTATTTTTTAGAGAGGTATGAAAATCACAACTTTTGTTGGTTTAGAAACCGTTTGATTAGTAAATTTTCTACTTCTTTAAAAAATAGCAAACAATTTCAAAAAAAAAAATATAAAATTCAATCTCCAAGTAGATTTTAATATGTAGATTATGTTGAACGGTTCGGATCGGTCGTTGAAATTTTCAAATTGAAGATAATAGATGTGAAGCACGAGGAGTTTGGTGCTCCATGAAACACCCTAGCCTATCTATATATATATATATATATACATTTAAAACTTGACTTTTTATACAAAAATGAACGAATGTTGTACATTTGCCATAAAAAAATCTTTGTACCAACAAAGGAGGTTAAATTACCCTCCACACAAGTTCTTAAATGGTCCTGTAATCTGTTCACCTTTGACTACAGTGAATCAGTGCTGCAATTAAATGCTCTCCTTGAAAATCCTTGAAGATCCGGGAGATGGACATTGGGGGTGCTGTAGCAGCCCTGTGTGAGCTTGACCACGACGGATCTTGCTGACAATGTGAGAATTAATTGTTAAACCACTCCAACCTCATCCAGCTATTTCCTAATGCAGTGTCTCACGTCTGGAGCAATTCATTTTAACGACTAAATAGTTACGTTATCAATTTTAAATTTTAGCAATTAAGAAGTTTCATAAATTGTTAAACACTTTATTTCAATAATTTGCTAATAATTATAAATTAAAGAGAAAGAATATTGTCCAATCATTTTGCCAGCGTGTCACTTAAGCAACAATTTCTTAATAAAAAAAATCGCTTAATTAACAATTGCCACGTCAAAATAAATAATTGTAAAACAATGCTGTCAATATATATATCCTGATCACCAACCATTAAACTCAAAAGTACTCCCCCAACTGGATCACATTATTCACCCCAAAAGAGATCAACTTGTTTGATCCCCTCCTTCTTTCAAACAATAACAAAAGAGCGGTAAACACACAATATATATATATATGTAGGAGAAAGAAAAAAAAGAAGATTGAGAGAAGTGGATAAAGAAAAGAGAAACAGTATCATAGGAGAGTTTCCACCAATATATGGCATGCATAAGCATGTACAATCCAGACCATCAATCTCATTACCCGATCGCTGGACCCCGCATTTCCTTCTCTAGTGACTTCTCTCTCGAGTGCCCGCCACCGTCATCTCAGTCACGCAACGTGGCCGGACCCAGCGACCCCGACTTCGAGTTCTCTGTTGGGTCACACCAAATGATGGCGGCCGACCAGCTCTTCTTCAAAGGCCGCATTCTCCCGATGAAGGAATCGACAAGCCATGCAAGCGGGCATAGAGTAACAACATTGAGGGATGAACTGAAAGCGCAGGATCGAGGGCATGATGAGAGGCCACCGAAGGCTATACGGTGGAAGGAGCTGCTTGGTTTGAGAAAAAGTGGCCGTAACAAGAGAAGCGAGAGCAGGAGCGAGCTTGAGACAGTTTCTGAGTCGGAGAGTACCGATGTGAACTTCCGGAGGTTTAGTACTCAGGTATGTTTCTTTTTCCTTTCCCTCTAGTTTTTTCCTGTGTTGTAATTTTGTAATGTGTATAATGTTGAATTCATGTTAGTCAAGAAAAGAAAATTCATATGCTGGAATGTTGTTTTGTTATATTGTTATTAAAAGAGTTTGTGGAATAAGATTGCATGTGTTGTATTTCTATCTGTTCTTTTTTGAGTGAAGTTATTGCCTTTCCTAAGGATAGTATAGAGGAGTGCGATTTTATAAATATTGAAAAGTGATGTAATATATCAGTATCAACTGTAAAATGTAATAATGAATGTCATTATGAAAACATTACTCCTTTTTTAATGAATGTCATGGTTCTGATTTCTGAATATTGATAACGATCTGACTTTATGAATCCTATTCCATGAAATGGTCCTAGCCAAATTTGAATGCCATTTTTTTTTTGCTTGTAGGAGCCATGAGTGTGAAGTCAAAAGTAAAGTCAAGATGACAGGAGATTCTGTCATTCTGTAATTGTAATGGTGGTACGGAGCAGTACATCTCTTTCTGTTCATCAACTAAATGTTTGGTTATGGATGAAGTAACATTTTAGTTTTCTTTTTTTTACTTGTTTTTCCTTGTTCTTCAATCTTTTCTTTTTGCTCTTAGTTCAAGATTTGTTGTATAAAATGAAGGGCATGGATTGGTTTAACTCATTAATTATTAAAATTAAGAATTTGCTAGGGTTTTGTTGGATGCGATTAAATTGTACTCTTCCTGTGAGTTAGTGATTAGCTGGCTTTTGTAATGTATTTATTTCTCCTCTGAATCTGACCCACATATTTTCTTGTACAAAATAATGTCTGTTGCTATTGCATTAATTATGTTTCTGGCATCTGATTCAAAGCGACAAAGCCTGGAGCCTGGGGAATGAGATCGTCTGACGTGCGGTATCGATCGTTTGAATTTTTCGTAATTCGTGTTCAAATCTAAAATTCTGTCTGATTGTTTATTTGAGCGATCGAGACGCGATACTGCACATACTGCACGGAAGAAGAACAAAGTCCGGACCCTGGAGGAGGGAAATGAGTGAGCCTTGGGTCTTTTCTTTTGGGCTGGAAACAGTGGCTATTTTTGTTTTTAGTAGAGAGGTAAAAGGGACAAAGGACAGGATTATGCAGGCTTTGAATTTAAAAAATGAAAAAAGGAGGGATGCAAATAATAGAAAGAAAGAAACATCTTCCCTTGGATAATGGATATTGTGTTTTTATTCGTAAAAATCAGATTCCTTGCTACCTCCTTTATTGACTTAGCTGTCAACTTTCTCATAATTTAAATGCACTGCTGGCTCTAGAACAGGATTATACAATTAAAATTATAAGTAAAATTTAAGAAAAGAGAAATGACATAGCTTAATTATTGTGTACATCGTTTGTGGGATTAATTAATAATTATAAGTATCTATCTTACGGATTCAAGCATCTTCTATTTTTGGATGACCAATCGGTAGGATGTAAACGGATCGGACAGGTACATATAATTGTCCTTAGAGCATTTTCATCTCTAATTTTTTTTTAATTTCTAAATTATTACCGCGTCAATTTTATAAATTTAATTTTTTTTAGTTTCTAAACTCTCTATCTCTAAAACTGAAAAGTTAGAGTTTCTAAATTTTCACGTCAACAAATATTATCAATATTATGAGAGACCGATCAATTTTAACCAATGATTAAGCCATGTCATAGTTTATAAACTCTAAAGCATAGTTGCTAAATAAGAAACTCTTGAGCAAAATTTCTAAATAAGAAATTCATCTACATCTCTGAAACTCATTTAGAAATCGCCACTTCAAATTAGAAACTCCTAAAATTTCAGGAATGGAGATGCTCTTATCGTATTTTTATTCGTTAAAAAATTTCGAATATAAATAAGAATTCGAATAGTCTCGGATACAGATACCAATCGGATATTAATCGGATATCAGATATGAATCAAATATCGAACGGATACAAATACAAAACTAATATTATTCGGATAATAAAAAATCCCTATTTGCTATATGTTTATCCAAATGCATCAATGAATTATAAAAAATGTGATACATAAACACAAATTATATCTAAAATTAATTAGATTAGTAATCTTCATACAAAATTCAATAAAAATATATATAATATAATAGGATTTTTTTTTGTTATGAATTCGGGTACAATCAGATAATATTGGATACGGATATCTTCAATAATTTCATATACTATTAGATAATAGCTAAACGGTCAGATACATATAGATGATAGCCAAACCGTATCCTTATCCGTTAAAATTTTTCGGATATGAATACAGATACAGATATATTCGGATACAGATACAAATCATATATTTTTCGTTATTTTTGAGATCCGAATTCGAATAAAATCGGATATTATCCGACCCGTTTACACCCCTACCAATCAAACTAGATTGGTATAGGACAACACTCAACTTTGGGAATTCATATTCGGTGGTGTACCCCGTAATACAAAATAATCATTCAATGATTCATATTACATTGAGATTCGCACACACATATCTCGATTTAATTTGAATCATTGATTGCTTATATCGTATTACGAAATATTCTACCAAATGTGAATTCCAACTTTGGGACACGGGCTTGTTGGCCCTATTGTGGTCTGTGTGGAGTATGGAAGGAAAGAAACCGGAATCTGAATTTGGTACTGCGCTATATCGTGTAGCGCAGTAGCATGGACCGCTCGATCTTTTTCGATTGCATCAATATTTGTGTCAAAATTTAAAGACTCTCTAATTTTTATCACTGGCGGTCGATCTGAACCATCCCACTTTGCTATATGGTATTACGCAATAGCATATTGGGATCCAAAAACCCCAAGAATATTCACACAAATCAAAAGATCGTAGACTGGCAACGGAAATCATACGAGATGCAACAAGATGGAGGGTATTCTAATAGGATAGGAAAAGGACTTTATACAGTTACATTATAATTTTCTTTCTTTTCTTTTTTATTAGCCTTACGAGCTTATTATATGAGCAACGAGTTTCCTTCTTTGGTAGTTTAATTTTCATTGAGCTCATTTTCAGCATTTTCTATTTTTTATTTTATATTATTGTTGAGGCAGGACGTAGAAATATCAATGTGAGCAAATTCACATTATTCACTATTTTGTGTAACAAATTTTGACATTTTTTAATGAAAACATATTTTCTTTTCACTTAAAATCCATTTTCTTTGACGTTATTTTACAAATTGTTCAGCCAAGTTCACATTTTTCTAATTGTCTATTTCCTATTTCACATGTTTTGCATTCGTCTTCATTTCTATTGAATGATCCATCTGATACAAAAATCTGATTGAACCAAAAGTCGGTATAGAGTGACCTTTTTATTTTATTATTTTCAAATATTTCAAAATTGTTTCATATATCGAGTTTGTGTGATTTTATATTTTAAAACACAAAATTATTTATGATGAGATATTTGAGAAAACCAAACTATTTTAATTTGCATATTTTTGTTGATATATTTATTTTTATATTATAACAATTTATACATAATAATTTACATTAATATTACAAATTTATACAAAAATTATAATTTATTGATTAATAAACTATATTTATTCCTACTGCTAAAACAATTATGAAATTAAAAAGGACATTATAAAACCTTTTTTTTTCTACACCAAACATAAGAAGTATTTGGTATATTTATTATTAGTTGTATTTTTTAAAATAAAAGTCTAATTAAGATTTTAAAAGAGGCAACATCATGGTACATGCGTTGTAAATAAATAACTTAATTTTTTCATTTTCATAAGGAATTCCAATTATATCGCTAGAGTTTGATATTATTTAGTTACAAGATTTTTTTATGCAAGTATTATAAGTTTGAAAACTCTTTACGTGTAAAATTAGTTCATAATAATGTTTGTTGGAATTATTCTGACTTGATCTTAGTGTTTCTTCTTCTTCTTACTATTATTAGTTAAAATAAATAGTTACTTTTTTTATTTTTATCACTATTTAAATTTATAATGTAAAAAATATTTTCACTAATTCTGATAGTTATATGTTAGCATTATTTTTATTGCATTTAATTTGAGAAGTTCGAAAGAATCTTTGGGTCAAACAATTAGGGTTGTCAATGTTGGTCGTTTAATCGGTTTTGTTTCGTTTCGTGACAAATGAACGATTGCGATCAAAGAAATTTCTTACGTTTAAATAACGAAACGATTAACGAAAATATATTGTTATTTGATCGTTTGTTTCATAGTTTCGTTTGCGATTGTGTATTGTTAGAATTGTTTTGATTTCAGAGAAAATAACTATGCTGAAATAAGGGCGATGAGAGAGGAGATGAATGATTCATTTTATGTGTATGGTTAGAGTCGTTCATCATCAGTTTCTTGTTTGTTTTAGTGTGATGAGAGAGGAAATGTTTGAAGAGCGAAGAAAACAAGTTTGATCGTTTTGACTCATTTCGATCGTTTTCTCTAACGAATCAATTAGCGAAACAAAATTTCTTAATCATTCGTTAAACAAAATAGTTAGCAAAATTACCTTCTTTCGTAATATCTGACGGCCACAATAGAATAAATAATGTAAGGAAGTACATAAGAAAAATGCATGTACCGCATTAAGATAAAGATGCAGAGATCCGCTGAAGTGCATGCATATATTGCATGTAGTAACTCAAGGGTTGCAATTTGATCACAAGTACCATCTTATGAAATTTTCATCCTCATTACAAATTTGTCTTGTTACCAACAGTGGTCAGAGTCAATTGTCCAGTGAAATGTCATAAACTGACGCTAAGGGTTAGCTTAACATTAGTTTAATTTGGCTTCAACGAAATGACCTCATAACATATCATGATATCAACGTCAAGATTGAGCAAAACATTCAATTTTTTCATCTCGGTCGTCAAGTAAATGATGCATGCAATTTGCATTAAAATTGCCTACATATCATATGTTATTTCATCGAACACTTGATATGCAAGCTTAAAAAATGTATTTCGAGGATTATGGCAACAATAAAGACAATCATCAAAAAATGTAGATGCTTTCAACTGATTAGTAAACATGCAATGGAATCATAGAACATTATAAGAAAAACTTATATAACAGAGCCAACATCCGTTACTCATGTCAAATAGAAAAGAAGATATGCAAACCTCTTTTGTCATTGTTGAATTGATTTTGCAAATGAAATTGAAGACGAAGGAGAAGAAGAAAAGAGTAGGACAATGAGCTAGTCTTCAATCGTTTTGGTTTAACTAATTAACTAATTTTTATTAAATCAGATTAAAAATTCGTACAATTATTACGGCCGAGCCCATCTTAAGTTCTGATTTCAGATAAAAAATTGCAACAATTAACTAAAAATCAGAGATACACACCAGGCCGAGCCCAATATAGCCTACACATCATTCCTTCGCCGCTTTTCCTTCCCTCGAATCAATTCTTCCCGACTTTCTCTTCTTTCTTGTTTGCCATTGCAAAATCGCAATCTCCCGACACTCCGCCGGTACATGCCTGTCATCTGTTGATCAGTCTATCGTTCTATATGCATACGTGTTCTCAGTTTCGCCTTTTTTTCAGCTTAAGTTCTGATTTCAGTTTTTTTTTTTGGGATAATTTCTTTCAGACAGAAGCTGAGCGAAAGGGTTAGAGAGAATTGATCCTCAATCCTCAGACAGGTAATCTGATTTCCCATGCTGTGCATTTTTTTAGAGCTGGATTTGGAAGTTAGATGTCAATTAGGTCAAATTAAGTTTCTTATGAAGGTTTTTCAGTTCCACCTGTGATCTGTGTGCTTTGTTATCATCCCTGAAATTGTAATTTTTGGGACTCAATTTCTCAATTGGATTGCATTATTAAGCTTAAATCACGGCTGAAATTACAGCTTATTAAACATTTTCTGGGGATTGATCCTGTAAGATCATGCTGCTTGTTATTAATCATTTACATTTCATATTTGTAGGACATCATAAACTTTATTTATGCTTCTCAATAGCAGCATTACACCCCAAAAGACATATTATCAAATCTTATCAGTGCACGAGGATGCCCGTATTGATGAGATCCGTAACGGATACAAAGCTGCATTGCTTAACACACACCCTGACAAATTACCAAAATCACCAGAAATTTCTGGGTCCCACAACAATGAACAAGAATTTCTCCAAGTTCAAAAAGCATGGGAGGTTCTCAGCAATTCTCAGTCTAAATCTCAGTACGACAAGGAATTAGCTTCGTCAAGGCGAAAAATTGATGTCATAGCCAATGAAATTGAATTAGATGACATGAGTTTGGAGGTTAGTAATGATGGTTTGTATGAATTGGTGTATCCTTGTAGGTGTGGTGATTATTTTGGAATTAGTTCAGTCGAGTTGAAAGAGATGGGTGTTTTCGTGGGGGAGAATGGAGATGTACAAATAAATGGTTCTCATGTTGTTCCAGTTTCAGTTATCCTGCAATGTGGATCATGTTCGCTTAAATTATGCCTTTTAATTGAGGCTAATAAATGAGTATTTTGGACAATAATTATTTGTGTTAAGGTAAATCCTCATGAGGAAAGATTTGGGAGCAAGGTTCTTATTAATTTTGTTGGTTGTCAATTCCAATTTTGTTTCATTTAAAAGATCTCAAAGTATCATTTTTTTTCCTATCAATCTGGTGTATTTACTTTCAAGTTTCAACTGTTTCTTGACCTGTCTGGTGATAGATTCCCCAAACTTATGAGCATTTAATGATTATCAATTCGATTTGATAAAGAAATGGCTTATGCCGAAGTAGAATCTGCTCTATTTAGTGGAGCTTTTGGCCCCACTAATTTGTGATTTGTCTTATAAGATATGGTGGACAGGAAAAAGATTGCAAATCAAAATTAGAGTTCTAGAGGGATGTGACTCAGATTCTCCTGTCAAGTATTGAGGTGAGATGTTGTTTTAGCTTTATCTTTAAGATAAAAATATAACACTTGTACTCAACATTTCTTAAACCAAATATTTCGTTTAAAAGAAAAAAGAAACACCTGAACTTCTGGGCAATTCATTTTCTGCAACTAACGAAAACTGTCAGGCTTCCTTAATACAACAAATATGCGCACACAACTATAACGCATTCTAGTGTAACTTCTCAGGCTTGTTTGGTATAGTATATGCTAATAATTCTGTCTTTTTCTATCAGCACATCTTTTTCTTTTTCTTTCTTCTGGAAAACTCTTTGTCTGCATTAGTGTGCCTGACCAGTTTGACTGTTAGTTTTATGGGTCAAAGCTCAGGGCAGTTGAACCCGATTGGGGTTGCTTTTTAAATAAGATGTTAAACTCCACATTATCTCACTAAAAAGCATTTAAAATGAAAAGATAATGTTGCTGCTGTTAAGACATAATCAACTGCATGAAATTCGATTATTTTGCAATTCTGACATGAACTCAACAAATCTTAACATCATCTAACCGTGGACGAAGCAAGTCAATATATTGACGAACCGACCCACAATCAGGTAGTGTCGAACATAGTTTGGATTTGTTTCAAGAATCTGTAATAACCATCAAATGATGGGAGTCTTGTTCAGTACCTTGTCGTTTGTTCACCACGTATGACTTAAAAAGTTTCACTATTCTGTTATGCACATAAACAATCTTTCAACGTGCTATAGTAACTATAGCACACAACTTGACCTCTGTGTGTTTGTAAGACCTCATTCTTTAAGAAGTTTCTGGTGTGATGTCATATGGTAAACCTCTGTCAGAACTGATGTAAGAGTTCAGTTACATCAATTAAAAGGACCTTTATCTCCTACTTCCATTTTAAAATGATAAAACAATTCTCTTATTCTTCAACTCAAAAGGTTGTTACTCTGATTCAAAACCCTTTTTAGTTGAGAAGCCTCTATTTGTGCATGTCATTATCCATGCACCCAAATTAACGCATCTTTTTATAAGTTCCCACATGTATCCTATGCTTAAGCAGAAAGAGATAGTGGCAAAAAGGATAGAGTATAATGCCTTGCTTAACAAATGAAGCTCATTTTAAGCTCCTCTCAATGCACTGTAAATCACTGCTGAGCCTGATAAGGAATTGTGGCGGTACTCCCTCTGATTTGAGCTCTGAAGATGCGAATACCTACTATGATCTTGTTACCAAACATGTACCTTTTCATCTCTCATTTCTTTTGTTACTTGTGTTGTATTATTTATTTACATTATATTCATTTGTATATAACAAATAGATGACACATAATTTACTGTAATCAAAAGTGTGTTTGATATTATTTCCTCTTCCCCTCTTAGTTACTGTCATTAAAAGCGTGTTTTGATACATAAATCATTATAATTAAATGGAAGAAATAATTTCTGTGAAAAAAACGCTATGTATGTATAAATGAGAAGTTTTTTTTGCACACATACCATTTATTTCAAATTATTATGCTCAGATGATATTAAAGGAGCTAAAAAATCGCGCAATCAGAGCCAGCTCCAAATCGAAGGAATACTTCTATTCGGCAAATCTCACCTGGTCATTCTTCCAACCTTCACTTGCAAACACGGACCAACAACATGAGTGTCATGATGCCACTGACAATGAAGACGAAAGTGTGGCATTTTTTTCTGTGAGGTGCAACTCTTCACGCTGTTACAGCGAGGGAGCAACGACCTCATGGGATGGGAACAATGGTGTGATAGCTTATAAGTCAGTGTTGAAGGAATTCAAGCATTTGGTGGGGTGGCAATTCGGGTTATGCCGTCGTCCAGTGGTGCTGCCGCCACTACCCAACATGCCTGCTGACTCGTGGATGTGGGATGTGGCATAGGAGGAAGTCTATCTGCTGGAGGTACTATTTGAAGCAAAATTGAAATTAACATGTGTGCCAAAATATGAATTTTAGATATATAAATAAAGAAAGATGAGGATGAGTTGAGAGCAAGAGAAGCATGAGGGACTTTTTTTGTTGTTGTCTGTATTCAGCTTTCGATTGATGTACGTTATTGCTCCTTTGTTAACATTTGTTCTGTGCTTTTTTGCTCGCTCTTGTTTTTGTTCTGTCTAAGGAATTATTGGGAGGATATATTCCTCGTAGGAAACAAATTGGATGGAGATGCTTGGTTTTGAAAATAACAAGATCAATTATATAGTGCTGACAATTTATTGAGGAAACCTATGGTAGTCCTAGTGATACACCTTTAAATTTCAATTTATCATTTATCTTGCTCAACAAATTATTTGTATGGGAATTTAACAGGGAACAAAAAAGTAACTACTTTTAGAGCTTTAAGTACATGTTTTCAATTTTTTAAAATGACCTAGTTTTATATATAGACGTTGATTATTTTATTATTATTTTGAAGTCATTTTCAAAAAATTCAAAACAAATACTTACAAAATTCTAAAAATAAAAAATATTTGTTCCCTATTAAATTTTGGTATAATAAATCAAAATTTAAAGTTGTTTAGTGATGTTTTTTTTTATTAAGAGTACGGAATGTCTTGTTGCTCTTAGAAGCATCATGGCTTTACTCCAATTTATTTTGCTTTCACCTCTTTATTATAAGATCATTATATAATGTTGACAACTTAATTGGTCTCACTTTTTATGGAAGTATATAGATTTAATTGTTTCAAGAGACATTTGATAAGTAATAAATGTGATCTAACTTTAGATTTTATCTAAAACTATATAATGGTTACTTATTAATTTATTTAATTATATCATACAATTTGCTTAGTATAATTAAAAAATATAGTAACCTTATACTAGAAGTATTGACAATTTAATTTTTTTTAGAAGAAGTGGGGTCTTTGGTTCAAATCTAATTCAAAATTTGACTTCAAGTTCTTCAGAATTAGATTTCGAACATGCGACTTCTCTTTGAAAGAACAATGCTCTTAACCACTATATGAAGAGTTAGTTCTATATTGGTTATGTATTGACAATTTAATTGGTCTCACTTTTTATGGAAATATATAGATTTAATTATTTCAAGAGACATTTGTTAAGTAATCAATGTGATTTGACTTTAGATATTATCTAAAAACTATATAATGGTTGCTTTTTAGTTTATCTAATCATATCATACACTTTAGTATAATTAAAAAAAATAGTAATATTATACTAGAAGTATGGGAATAACTTTCCAGAAAAATAGACGTTGATATTTCGTACTGTTTTCAATACTAGAAAGGCACTTGGAAAATTACAAAGAAAAATATTATATTTTGAAGGCTGTATGACAAGGACGATATAAATTATTATATTAACTTTGATACAAGCTACTTGCAAGTATTTAATTGCTTGTTTAGTTGTTTTCTTAACAGAGTTTCAAATGGAAAATTATAGTTCCAGAAAAATAAAAAATAAAATAATATAAATCAAAACTTTTCAAAAAGCACCAGGCTATAACAGGCTAGCTAGGTTACCGGATTCTTCAAAAATCCACCGCACCCGGTATTAGAACGTATCCAATATCAATTTGCGTGCGATCCACGTGTAATTTGCATCCGATATGCATTCCTTAGACATGAAGAAGTTATTTATTATTTTTTTTTAAAAAAGAAGTAAAGTCTTTGCTTCAAATTTTATTTAAAATTTTGATTTAAAATTTGCTTGAGTTGAGTTTCGAACATGTGTTATTCTTTATTTTGAAAGTACAAAACAATACCTATTGTTTGGTAAAATATTGGTGGAATATTGTTTTTTTTAAAAAAGTTTCTCTGTTCTTCCGCTATTCATGTCTCTTAAAGAATGTCACTATTTCTATCCTTCTAATCCCTTTTTTATTTCATGTTTATATACAAAAATAAAATAACACTGCAATTTCATTTTGTCAAATAGATCCATTTTTAGTTGAAAATTAAACTTGTAATTTACTGAAATTAGGCTTCCTCTTCTTTGCTATACAAAATTTTGAGAAACAACATCACACTAACTTGATCAGATTAGTGTGCAAAAATGAAAAAAAAAGTTTTAAAAGTTAGAGGAGAGATATAATTGCCTCTGCTTTTGCGTGCTTCCATAATGTCACCGAATCTACATTATTCATTAAAATTAATGAATAATTTATGTTTAGATGCATAAAAAGATGTATATGATAAATGTTATAGATTTAGAGACATCGTGAATGTACAGAAAAGTGAAGGCATTATATTTCTTTTCCTAAAATTAATAAAATAAGAGATGTTTTCCAGTATTTGTCTGCAGAATATCACACGCAATTTATACTAAATTAACTTCTCCATAATCCATAAATAAAATAACAAAAATAAATATAAACAAATAGTAGCCCAAATAATTAAAAAAATAATAAGGAGTCAATAAACTTATTTTTATTAAATTAACACCGGATCCCGTCCAAGAAAATCACTGCAAATCTAATTCAAAACTCCGCTGAATCATATAATTTATGATCAGCCGTTTAAATTCAATCCAACGACTCAGATTTTATGTACGCAGAGAACATTCAAAAAACGAGTGCAGAGAGCCAGAGAATACTCTTCCCATTTCCTCAGTAGCCTATTTCCAACCATTGGATCCCACTAGACGCTTCTTCCTTTCTTCACCAGTTCCTTGTCTTTTTAATTATCAAAACCTACTGCACGCTGTGTGGAAATCTCTCTTCCCGATCATAAAATCACATCCCACCTCTGAGGCCTGAGGGAATCAAATCCGAAGGAAGTATCACTTGCTCACAAACTAATAACTAGAAAGAAGAATCGGGGTTACTCCGACGGCGAGCCTTTCAAGGGTTTTCGGTCGAAAACCGCTTGAAACTCGCTCAATTTTGGATCTTGCGCTGCTCATAGCACAAATCGGCTTTACTTGCTGTGGTAGAAGGTCCCAATTTTGAGTGAGGTGCTTTCACAACCCAGCAATTGGGGGAAAGGTGGGTCCCAGCTAGCCACCCCTTGTTTTAATGATTTGTCTCTGAATAGATGGTATAAGAAGTGCTTTTTGTACTAGAAACGAAAAAATTTAGGTGATTCGAAGAGAGGAAATGAAACAATGAGAACTGGGCTTCTCTTCTGAATGTCAAGTAACAATGGTCTCACATTATAGAAATTTGGTCAACCGATCTTTCATGGGTACACTTAATTTGAATGATTCAAATCACGGGTATACTTTAATTTTCAATTTAAAACATTTTCACATCTAGCACCTTTGTGTGTGTGTGTGTTTCATAACTTAAATTTCTGAATATTCTTGATTTTCTGTCTTGCATCATAGTTCATGAATCTGAGTGTTAATATTATCATATTGTATAGGATAACTATTATTGGATCAGGAGTAAAACCATGTACTCTGCAACTTTATCACAAAATCATGCATTTTTTGCAAAGCATGCATAATTCGGTTAAGCAACAATTCACCTAAATTGGGCCCATACTATGTTCTTATGAGCATAATTTAGATGCTCTTCTTTTCTAACTACACTGTCTCTCTGTTCAGAATTTCATCTTCTGACCGGAACCAATAATAAAGTATGTCGGAGTTTCTCGATCTCGAGGCTCAAGACGGGGTGCGTATGACATGGAATGTGATCCCAGGCACTAAACAAGATGCTGCTGCCTGTGTGATACCAACAGCCGCAATCTACACCCCTCTAAAACCCATCATCGATATACCCGTACTCCCATATGCACCTCTGCGTTGCCGGATTTGCCGTGCCGTGCTCAGCCCATTCTCTGTCGTAGACTATACAGCTAAAATATGGGGCTGTCCCTTCTGCTTCCAGAGAAACCACTTCCCGCACCACTACTTCAGTATTTCTGAAGAGAACCTCCCAGCTGAGCTTTTTCCGCAATACAGTACCATTGAGTATGCATCAACACCGGATACAGGCCCAACCACACCACCAGTTTTCATGTTTGTGGTCGACACATGCATGATTGAGGAAGAGATTGGGTATCTGAAGTCAGCTCTAGCTCAGGCTGTTGAGCTATTGCCTGATAAGGCGCTTGTTGGGTTGATAACATTTGGGACTTTTGTGCAGGTACTGTACGGATATATCAATTTAGGAGTACATGATAGCAAATAACAAAATAGATTTTACTGCATTTGCAGATCCCACTGGCATATCCTGATATCCATTCCTCATGCAACAGTGTATTGCTGATTTATCTGCATATCACCTCCAACTGCTCTGAATTGTGATTAGATGGTTTCTTAAGGTTCCTATTAACTATTGTGTAATCAAGAAATTCACGAATCCAATTTTAGACCTGAGTGTGATTAAATGCCTTGGATATTAAATAGTTCATATGATTTCAATTTCCAATGGTTTGTTTTGATCTGTGAAACATAAATTACTGTTGGCACATGTTGTATTTTATGATATATATGAACCCTAATTTATCCATGTCATATAGAAATAGAATTCATTTTATTTTATTTTTTGTAGGTTCATGAGTTGGGTTTTGGGATCTTGCCAAAGTCGTATGTTTTTAAGGGGACGAAGGAGGTGACCAAAGAACAAATCCTGGACCAGATGGGTTTCTTTTCTGGAAAGAAAAAGCCTAGTGTAGGAGTTATTGCTGGTGCGAAAGATGGGCTTACATCTGAGAGCATATCCCGGTTTCTGTTGCCAGCATCAGATTGCGAGTTTGTCCTGAATTCGGTAATCTCCTCGTATCATATTTAGTTTTATTGAGTTAAGCACTCAATAAAAAAGTAACTGATGGTAATATGGAGGTTTATAGGTCGGTTGATGATTACACCTTTCAAGATATTATCAGCCAGGATGAAACTTTACCAAAAGGCAAAGCTGTACTGTTCCGTACAGTCACTCTGCTACTCATCAGAAGTTTGCATTTATTCTGGGGACTTTTTGTTAACATATCAGGAATTATCTGAAGTGTTTATTTAACCTCTTAAGGTTACTCATGGTTTGGTTCTTTCAGAGGAAATTGTGGCTGGTTTAATGAGAATTAGTACCTTGTGTACCTCTAATTTTTCTGTAAGGGCACTAACAAGGTCTTACTTCAAATTAAATGCCAGGTCATAGAGGAGCTACAGAAGGATCCGTGGCCTGTCCCAGCAGACCTGCGTGCATCTCGATGCACAGGTGCAGCATTAAGTGTAGCTGCTGCAATTTTGGGGGTTTGTGTACCAGGGTCAGGAGCTAGGATTATGGCTTTTGTAGGTGGGCCATCCACTGAGGGACCAGGCGCTGTAAGTTCTACTTCATCTCTGTATGAGTTTCATTATCAATTTTTTATCCACCATAGGCTCTGTTGTGAAGTTATTTAGATTGGTTTGAGCTGTCGAACAAAAAAGTATACCCAAGCATTTCTAGAAGAATGAAAATAAAATATATCTATAGTATTGACATAAGTCAGCATGGATTAATATGTTAAATTGTTTGCTTTCCATAGAGATGGTTACTGTGATAATGCTTTTTTATATATTCCTGGATAGGATCTCTTCAATTGAAAATCTTTATCTGAATTCCTGATGTTTTAGTGCGATGCTTGCAGATTGTATCCAAAACATTGACAGATCCCATCCGTTCACATAAGGACCTGGATAAAGGATCTGTCCCCTTTGTTGATAAGGCAGTCAAATTCTATGAGGGACTGTCTAAGCAGCTTGTGCATCAAGGGCATGTGTTAGATTTGTTTGCATGTGCACTTGATCAGGTTTTTATTGTAGTATAATATTTTATTTTTGTCATTTCTATTCATTTCTTTATGCGGTCCTTTGCAAATATGACTCTATCGATGCAATTTGGTTCTCAATTGCAAATGCTGTAAAATACATGCAACTTTTTAGTTCTTAAACTGAAGTATTATTAAACAGGTTGGAGTGGTTGAAATGAAAGTTGCAATTGAGAGAACAGGAGGTATTGTGGTTCTTGCAGAGAGTTTCGGTCATGCTGTTTTCAAAGATTCTCTGCTTAGAATATTCAAGTCAGGCGAACAAGACCTTGGTCTTTGTTTCAAGTAAGCGTATATATTTTTATGAACTTTTAGGCTAATTTTTGTGTCTGAGAAAGGCCTCGATTTATCAGATACACACCAGCAAAACGAGATATATCATTTCACTTTTGCAAATTCTGTTAAAGGACATCCAAATTACCCTGTGATTGTACTTATTCATACAGAAGCACAGAGATAGACGGTTAGTTGGGTAGCTTGAAGCCTTTTGGTAAAAGTTAGGGAGTATGGTTGCATAGATTTTTCAACCTTTTGTTATCATCTGGGAGATTTCCATGTTTGTTGGTGGGGGTAGTTAATCAGTAGACATTATTCTTGATTTTGAGGTTTCGTGCACCTGAAAAATTGAAGTGATGTAATGCACATATTTTATCTTTTTGCCCTGTACTAAAATTTGAATGCACTTATCAACTAGAAGTACCAAGTACATATTCAGATAATTATTATGCTTACTAGGGAATTTTCCGTTGAAACATGTTAATATTCATACACAAGCAAAAGATTTTTTTATTAAAGTCTGATTTTGTTGTTTATGTTTTCCATTATAGTGGTATATTTGAAGTTAACTGCTCAAAGGATTTGAAGATTCAAGGCATTTTTGGACCATGTGCATCTCTTGAAAAGGTATAGTACCTTTCACATGTGATTCATTTAGAGAGTATTGAAAAAGTTTATGTATTAATACATCAATTTATTTTACAGAAAGGTCCTCTCTGTTCTGACACAACTGTCGGCCAGGGAAGCACTACTGCATGGAAAATGTGTGGTCTGGATCGAAAAACCTCACTATGCCTAGTTTTTGATGTATCAAGGCAAGGTGGACCTGAGGCGTTGGGCCCACCTGCTAGCAATCAGTTTTACTTCCAATTTCTGACCTAGTATTACTTCCAATTAGTTTTACACCCCCTTAATATTTATGTAATTATGTTAGTATTGTTCCTTTCTTTAAAAGTACAATTAAAAGAAAAGTATGGACTTAGACTGTATTGTGTTGTAGTTATCAGCATTATGATGGTCGAATGAGGTTAAGAGTTACGACACTTTCTAGGAGATGGGTAGCAGGGCCTGGAATTTTGGAGGTATGCTGTTGTCCGGATAAGTAATTTTGAGCTTGATATTTTTCTAGTTGATGGAGTTGCCATTGGTGATCCTTTTGGGTTAGTCCTATTTGATTGATATTCAATATCATTAACATCAAGGGTGTGTGTTTGGATGAATGGGTCGGTTAGTGTGGTCGGTTAATTAAAGGATCAGGAATAGCCACTAACTCAACAGATTAGTGAAATAGCAAGGTTGGTTTACTAACCCAATAACTCTGAATTGCTATTTTACCATCCAAACACGGAATAGTGATTCGGAATAGTTGCTAAAACGGGTTAGCAATATTCTCACCCCATCCAAACATACCACAAATGAACAACAACATTGCGAAACTACAAATGCAAGAATTGTATCAGTACCTTCCTAACTACTAAGTTGTCAGTATACTGTACTGTTATCCTTGGATTAAGCTTTTGTTCACACTTCAACATTCCTTCATATCTTTTTTAGGAATTGACAGCTGGTTTTGACCAAGAAACAGCTGCAGCGGTGATGTCACGGCTTGTCTCCTTTAAAATGGAAAATGAGGTACCGTCGTTGTTGCCTAAAGATATTAGAAATTTTCATTTGGAGGTTTTGGTATGTAGTAAAGTTGCACTATGCAATTGTGATCCTAATAATATAGATAGAAATTATTTTATTTTATTTGTAACTTACTATTATAGATTTCAGAAAATGTTTTATCTTAGTTTATTGTTTTTTCTTTTAGGCTTTTTAACTCCGCCTATGTTTTACATAGCTGGTCCCAAGCCCGGAAAGAAGGAGGGTAGTGATAGGCTTGGCGAGCCAATGTAAAAATTCAGCCAATCTTATGGAAATGAAATCCAATATGGACTTCATTTCTAGCCTACTCCAACTTGTTTGGGACAAAAGGCTTTGTTGTTGTTGCTGCTGCTGTATTGTTTCTTTATCTTTTTGTATAGGCCGATTTTGATCCAATTAGATGGCTTGATCGTTCATTAATTCGATTGTGCTCCAAGTTTGGCGAGTATCAGAAGGATAACCCTTCATCTTTCACCTTATCTCCTAGATTATCCATATTCCCCCAATTCATATTCAATCTTAGACGCTCTCAATTTATTCAGGTAAAATATTTGTTTTCCCTTTCAATTTTAGAAGAGAACAAAAATAGTACCTTTTTATTGTTCAATGTGCCCTCAGATTTGTTTTGTATTAAATTTTGCCTGAGTACTTGTTTGTCCAAATTGTCCCTTTGGATAATTCAGTGAATTTGTGGGAACTGTATTGGAAAAAAATCATAAAAAAGGAAAATAATATGGGAAACTGCACTGCTGTTCATTTCAGATTTCAGATCTATGCCACATGTTCTCCTTGAAAATGATTGATTTGAAGGATACATTTCAACAATAACCAAACCTGTTGGGTGCAACAAAATATTTTAACTGAACACATTTTTGAATATCCCTTGGAAGTAATATTGCCTTTTTAGTTTATTTTTTATACTAACACTAACCTTAAAACTCAAATTTATCAGGTCTTAAATAATAGCCCCGATGAAACTGCTTATTTCAGAATCGTCCTTGACAGGGAGAGTGTGGCTAATGCAGTTGTGATGATACAACCTTCGCTTATATCGTACTGTTTTCAATCTGCTGCCGAGCCGGTGCTACTGGATGTGACTGCTATTGCAGCTGATAGAATTCTTCTACTTGATTCTTACTTCACTGTTGTTGTTTTTCATGGCACCAGCATTGCACAATGGCGAAATGCTGGTTACCACAACCAACCCGAGCATGCAGTAAATTTCTGAAATTACTTGAAATGCCAAGCATATCTCAATTACTAATTTTGCAATTTATTTTTCCTGGGGTATAATTGGGATACATCCCAGTATGTTTTGTTAAGGCTTTTGACCAAGTCAAGTGCATTTGTCAGGCTTTTGCGGAATTACTGAAGGCCCCACGTGATGATGCTGATGCAATAATCAAGGAGAGATTCCCAGTGCCCCGTTTGGTCATCTGCGATCAATATGGCTCCCAGGTAAATTGTTTTATTTTTTTCTACCTTTTTTTGCAGAATGGAGTTCAGTACATTGTGCCTCATGCTTTGGTGAAAAAGAATGTTGTACATATTTGTGATCTCTCAATAGTTTTTTCTATGTGATCGTGTTCCCATTAAGGGCTTCTGTTCAGATGATAGGTTTTGCAGGGAATTTGAATCATTTGGGATTGGATACACTCTTTTTGACTTCCATGTTTCCATAAGAATTGAAAAAAATCCAGTCAGAGGTGATTCTTTTTTTCCCTTGGGAATGAGTTAAAATGATGCACTTTGATGGATAAGTGTACCCATTCCCAAAACCAAAAATTGCCTGCCAAACATGTCAACGGAAAATTAACTGGAGTTGAATTCCCTTCTCTTGCCCATTGAATCCCAGGCAACCAAACACCCCCTAATTATTCTATAATGGTTGCAGGCTCGTTTTCTGTTGGCGAAGTTGAACCCATCTGTAACATACAATTCCAGTAATCCGCCGCCACCTGGCGGAGATGTCATTTTCACCGATGATGTCAGCTTTGAGGTCTTCATGGACCATCTGAGGCGCTTAGCGGTGCAGTAAATCTCATGTTGGGAAAAAAATATAGTTATGGAGCTTTGTTGTTACTGTCATTGTACAGCCAGATAGCTACTCCCCAAATTCTCCTATGTAACCAATTAAATTTCTTATACTGTGATCGGTTTTAGCATTTTTTTGGTCTTGTATATCGAGTATCTTGATATCACCGGCTGTGCAGTCAAGGCTTAGACGAAAAGGAACTTCTAAAATGCTTCGATTTTTTTTCGTGTATTGGCATTACGTTGTGGAGTAGGATCTTTGCATTATTTGTTCTCTCGTCTCTTTAATTCTCCTAAAAATGGAAAAAAAATCATGTATTCATGGGGGCAGATATGAAATCATCACTTGCACTCAAGTAGTTCCAATTAGTCTTTTAATTATCCTTTCTGAATTTGAAACTTTGCAGCCAATCCATCTTATCGGTATTGCGGTATTGCAACTTGTGCTTGCTTGATGCATCTTTAATCTATAAATACAAATCCTGCCTATCTATGTGGCTAATCTGTAATGATGCTGCATTAAAACGCTGTTGGATTGAACTGTTTGTAACCCCAACATTCCAAGCGATCCTCTACAAGGACTCCAGAATTTCTCAACATCCCACTATATATTTGTTGCTCAGTATAATATAACATAAGTGTAGTTGTCTGGTTGGTCTTTTCTACTATATATGATGCTATTGCAACAGTCATGCTCTTTTCCTCTAGAAGCATATATCATACTGAAAATGACACTTGCTCTATTGCTGGTAAGATATAATGGGACCATATCTTGTGAGCTGTAAACAGAGTTGGTTGGGTGTAGTCAATGCTGTGGTAGGTTGCATCTCAATTGATTTGTAGTCTACCTACTCAAGTGACTTTTAGCAGCTGAATAAATGCAATGGATAAGGGGGGGGGGGCAGATATTAACTGATAATATAGCATATTGTTTTAGTTTGATAAGTTAATAAATTCATAATTTATTTAAATAACAGCAAAGCCTCTGATTTATATTAAAATGAAAACCAAAATTACAAAGATATCAAAATATGAACCTTAGAACATTCCCTTAACTGTCCATGAGCAATATTTTCTTCTCGTATTTAAGTGGTCATTAAATTATAATAGCAGTATTTCTCACATTCTAAAACATCCCAAATGATTACATAATAGTATAATACATTTCTATCATTTTTTTTAATTGCAAATAGTGACACAATATATGAATGTTATTGTCAAAGAAATCTGTAATTTTCTAAAAGCAACATATGGCCTTGTTAATACTTCATATACTATGCAAGAAATAATTGCTGTTATGATTAGAATACTACATCTTATTATTAAAAGAATATTACTGTATTAGTTTTCATACCACAACATCTTAAAAATAGCATGGTACAACCTTTGTATCTCATATTAAATTTAGTAGAGAGTAGATTACACGAAATTAGTAAATTCATCTTCTATATTGGTGCCATGCCTGCTCTGGCCATCTTTGTAGCTATTGAACCTGAGACGCCTAACATACGATGAAATCTTGCAATCGCATAATTATCAATATGTATATAAATTTATACGGCCACATTACATCGCATAATTATCAATGTGTATATATTTTTGAACTTCTATTTTAAACCATATTTTCAATAATAAATTTATTCTAATATTATTGTCCCTAAGATCTTGCAATCGTGCACTATACATGAAAGATGCTATTTATAAACTCTAATACATGTTTGCATAAATCTTGTTTTAAGGAGTGGATATATCTAGAGCTAGCCAACTTATTTTATCCTTCCCTATTTATCCTTCTCCCACAGAAACCCAGATTCTCTCTCTCCACCCCTTGGAACCCTTTTCTCTTCTATTTATCATGAATTCTAACACTGACATTCTCCATGACTTCTCTCCTTTCTTCAAGATTCTAAAAAATAGTGGCATACAGCGGCTTGTGGGAACGACATTTGTATCAGCCGGTGATGATACAACCACTGGAGTCTCATCCAAAGACATCACCATTGATCCGAATGCCAACCTCTCTGCACGCCTTTTTCTCCCTCCAAATCCCTCAACGTCAAAAAAGCTTCCCATCCTCATATACTTCCATGGAGGAGCTTTTGTCCTAGAATCAGCCTTCAGTCCAGCATACCATGCATATGTCTTATCCCTTGTTTCAAACTGTAATGTTCTCACTGTTTCGGTTAATTATCGTCTCGCACCGGAGCACCATCTTCCAGCTGCCTATGAGGATGCTTTGGCTGCAATAAAATGGGTCTTGTCATGCAAAGATGATTGGATTTCTGAGTTTGGTGATTTTGGTAAGGTTTACATGGCAGGAGATAGTGCCGGTGGGAACATCACACACAACATGGCGTTGCGCGAAATTGGAACCAAGATAGAAGGGTTAATTCTCTTTCATCCTTGGTTTGGTGGCTCTGGACTAACAGCAACAGATCAATCACATATGAAATCAAGGTTCGTCACCAATGCTCTATGGAAGTATGCTTGTCCAACATCAGACGGCGTGGATGATCCGAGGCTCAATGCGATGGCAAAGGATGCTCCAAGTCTGACAGGTCTCAATTGTAAGAGGATGCTTGTTTGCTGGGCAGGGAAGGATGGGTTGAAGGAATGGCAGAAGGCATACTTCGAGGCAGTGAAGGAAAGCGGATGGCAAGGAGAGGTGGAAATGTGTGAGAGTGAAGGGGAGGAGCATTGCTTTCATATAGTAACCCCAGGAAAGGAGAAGGCTAAGCAGCTCATGGATCATGTTGCTTCTTTTTTCACCAAGAACTAAAGGTGCGTCCTGATCAATACACAATTAACTATTTTTCAATTTTTTGTAAGATTTGTTCTCAGTTAATGCTCGTGTTTCTCATATGGGCAGGTTGGCATTCCATGAGCCAAAAAATACAGGACAATCAAGAAAGACGGATTCAGTAGTTGGAAGTTATAGCATTTACTATGAAACTTATTATATTTCATTATGGTCATGTACTTGAAACCTTTTTGTTTGTTTGATAATCTATCTATTGTGGTCTGTTAATTCTTCAGGGTTTATTAATTTCACCTCTGGAACGAACAGATCGTTGTGAAATTTATCATAAACAAGAGGGGATTCTTTCGGAATAAAAGTTTCAAATGTGTCTCTTCTTTGTTTTCCTTGTTTTGGCAATGCAAACACCACATTATTTTTTAATACATTTCAGAAGAATCATGAAGCATGAGATAGTCAGACATAGTCAACCAGAAAAAAATCAGTAAAAATAGTTGTAATGGTATGCTGTGAGTAAAATCCTACAGAATACTGATTATATGAAAAGGCTGGATGTGCTGATAATTAGGCACAAGTCCACACCAGCTGATTGCGGATTATGGTTCTGCTGTTCTGACAAGTCGTTTTTTCTTCGGCTTTGAACATTCGATCGACACTTTATGGGGCACACTGGCTCTATGAGTTCCTTACTTCAGCGACTGGTATGGGTCATGCCTCTTGACCGTACCAGTTACTTTGCATCTTCTATTCTCCTTGTTCCCTTCATTCTTAGCCTTATTCAGTATGTCATTTAAAGAATTTTTGTAATTTCATACAATTGGTTTTGCACTCTTATATTGTCCCTGATTAGTAGAAGAGAGTTATATCCCCTGGTATTCTTTTCCCAAGCTCTCTCTTCCTTCCTACCAGCGACTAGAATTTCTATCAGTACAGCAACAAAAGGTGGTAATTATAGACATATTCTGAACATTGGAACTGCAGTCAAGCACGTACATGGCAATTTATGGAGAAATTTTCTTTGTTCCATAATCCTCTAGGAAACCGCAATAAATTGCAAATATTGAAAAAAAAACATCTATGGAGTGTCACATAAAAAAAAATGCAGACACAAGAATTAGATTGAGAAATAAGCAAAAGAATGGCATCTCAACAATTACCTAGAAATCTAATTTTGGACTGCAATCTAGTCCTTATAAATGAATGCGACTATTGCTTCCATCTCCTTCACGGCTTTCTCCTCATCAAACTTGGTTAGGAAATACACATATGGTCCTCTCCTGGTGTCTCATACAACTCCACATCGCCTTCCCACCTGCTCATCTTGAATGCCTCGGCATATGCTCTCCCTCTCTCACAAACAAATCCAACTCAGCGACAGTTACTATCACTCTCTCAGAACCCAATTCGGAGAACTATTCGGGTGACCCCAATGGATGCACAAACGGGTGATTCATATCATACTTCCCACCACAAATAACACTTCAAGTCTCCTCCATCCACTCCTGCAAGCCCGGCGCCTCGGAACGATATCTTTTGCGCGACAACTGATAGAGATTTGTACCAATTTCTAAATCCAAATCTACTCTAGAGAATTATAAATTGAGCGGAGGCGTACCTTATTCATATTAATAGATGAATATTTGAATATCATACCCGATGCACGTGTGCACAATCGGTTGCTTGTTAGTCTTTCGGAGAAAACACGATTCCGTTGAACGCTAGTTCCTTAAGTACAACATAGCGTTCTTCTTCTAGACCCGATGGAGAGATCAAGAAGAACGGTGACAACAATTCCTTACACATATACCCGAAAACTAAGAGAATCACTCTATCTCACAATAATACCATAGAGGAGAAAGAGATGAGCTTGAGAGAGTAATCTTGTGGAGAGATCAAGAGTCCAGAAAAAAATCATTTGTGAAGAGGCACCTTTTCTTATTCTTTCTGTATTTAAGTTTTAATGACAATAATATGTAGAGATGAAAAGGTGCATGTATAAAGGCGTACATATCTCTCTACATCAATTACCAATTAATAATTAGTTAATACCAATTAACTAGGGAGAGAATAGGTCACCGGTGAGCAAATTAAAAGGGCACCATTCTTATTAATTGGTAATTTGATTTTATGTTGCATATTATTTATTGAAAATCATACAATTGATCTATAATTACATAAACATCATAAGTGTATAATCTCTCTCAAGCATATCCAAAACATCTCTAGTAACGGGTATATTCTGAATGAGGTTATGTGCCAATAAATCGTGTTCTTCGGAGACCAATAACGATATAAATATTGCACTGTAATTTATTTCAATTTAGACCATCACTAAATAATAAATTACCAATAAGCATTCTACACATCTAGGCTCACTTCTTCATGACACATATCACTTGATAATATTGTAATCACTTTTGAATCAAGTGTTCAATTAATTTGACAGTCCATAATATAATATATAATTATATCACATATTTGCCCATATGTTGAAATAAATTCCAACAACAACCACTCTGCACATCTCTATCTGAACCGTCCGATTAAAGATCAACGAACTCTCCAAAATCATATCAGTGAAGATCGAGCGTTGATCTTTATAGCGGACTTAAATTCAACCTCTGGGAGATCGTTTGACTAAGATGGGCTTGTATGTATATTTAGTGTTTGTTGGGTCTTAGTTTCGAACTCGATCATTTTGTAACATGATGCATACAATCCTTGGAACTTCTCTTTGTTTACTTTGTGATAGTTTTTTCTGAAGTTAAATTTTTGTTTCTTTGTTTTGTCCTGAACTGAAGTCTCCGACGCATGATTTTGAAGGAAGTTTGACCTGAATTTTCCATTTGTGATCAAATAAGATCCCCGGAAGCAAGACTCGAATCTGCTACTGTGGCAGTAGCACGCTACAGGAAGTCGATGGTCCGGATCGACCGTCAAGTTTAGATCAGCGATGAGAATCAGGAGGATTTTAATCTTGGCACAAATCTCGAAGCAGCCAAAAAATTGGACGACCCACAAACGGTATAACGTGCCACAACACCAGATCTGTTCCCCATAAGCATGGCTGAAATGGGGCTGTGGGAGAGTTATGGTCACTATATTAGAATATTATCCACATGTATTGCACGACACGAGTGCGAATGCAGGTATCGTATCTGATACAGTGAAGGTGCAGCGATGGTGAATCACTACCTGACATAGGACAATATCAAAAGATAGTAGGGAAGTTAATATATCTTACCGCCACAAGACCTGATATTTCATTTGCAGTAAGTGTTGTAAGTCAATTTATGCATGCATCACGTATCAATCACTTAAGTACCATCGATAAAATACTAAGATATCTCAAATGTACTTCAGGTCAAGGAATATGGATGAATAAAAACATTACTAACGATGTGGTTAGTTATTCTGATGCAGATTTGACAGGAAACTGTGACAAAAAATCAACCACAGGATTTTGTACATTTGTAGGTGAAAATTTCATAACATGAAAAAGCAAGAAGCAAAATATTGTGGCACGATCAAGTGCAGAAGCATAATATCGAGCCATGACATTTACAGCCAGCGAGCTCACTTGAATCAAACTCCTACTTCACGACATGAAGATAGAATGCAAAGGATCTATGAAGATAGAATGCAAAGGATCAAACTCCTACTTCACTATCAAGTGTAGAAGCATAATATCTAGCTTTCAACAAGTGGAGCCATTATGTTGAGTGAGGTTAAAGCTTTCTTTCTCGCTTCGAAGAGGCATAGGCGTGAAAGATTTTGTGTTACAGTAACCACATGACAGCCATTTGCATCGAGGTTGCTGGCTCCATCTTATCTCCCGTACGTATGTCTGCCATCTCATAACTCATAAGCTCTTTCTCTGATTTTGATTCTCAAGGCAAATACAAACCTCATGAGATCCCTAAGGTCCTCCAGATGATCAAAGAAAAGTATGATGTCTTTGCAGTTTTGAAGGTATATGTTTATATAGGGAAAGCGTTGGCGGTGCCAGGAGCGCAACTTTGCATGCAGAACCTCGGTTTTGGAAGTAAAAGGTGCATATAGGAAGAGGATTATGGTCATTCAGAGTTGTGATTTAATTATGTCTTCCATCTCCTAATACTGAAACCAGAACCTCTCAATTCTAGGAGCTGCCTTAGTAGTTTGATGTTGTTTGCACGTGATTAGTGATCAGAGACTAGTTAATTGTATTCAGTAATCTGAAAATGCGAAAATTTTAGTTTTGCTAAATATACATCTGTAAAGAGTGAAGGTTTCTTTTGTGATACCTTTTGAGTATATTTTGCTAATCATTAAATTCAATTTTGGTTGATGCAGAGGGTACTTTTGGAAATTGGACAAATATTCTTTGTAATTACAATTATCATCAAATAGAGGATCCCGCTATTTTTCTGTAGCAATTTAACTGTAAAGATATGTCAACCTTTGATTTTATTTATGATATTACGAAATAACTTCTATTTAGAAATTTTATGTTCAGCTCATTGCCCTATTCGGTTGCAATGCTTTTATGCAAAAACCATGTGTGTTTTGTCCTGTCAGTTAGTGTAAAATTGAACAAACCTGTCCAACAGAAGAAGCAAGCAAGTCTCTTCTCCAATCTTTAAAGTTATATTAAACTAGCTCCTAGAATTAATATTAAAAAGAACAATGTAAAAACGGGTATAAGATTCTCAAAATTTATTAACAATGAAGCACAATGGTAATTTTGAAGTCAAAAACTCCAAGCTGGTATGCACTGCTTCGGTGATACCTGTCAACAATACATAAGCTATAAACTAGAACTTAAAAATGACATAGTAATTTACATACATCATGGAAAGATTAATGACAGTATGCATTAGTTTACTGAATGTTAGAGGCCGAGACAGTATGCATCTTCCTTCCACTGATACCTGCACGCATTGTAGAGGCAAATTCCAGTCCCATTGCAGGTATCAGTAACTCTTAATTAGTTTTTTATTTAACCGGCCGGCATATATATATACCCCTCCATGCAAAAAAAATATGTTAACTGATAGTTAATTGTCAGTACAAATGGATGTGGTGTACCGTGTACGTGTGGTCTGGTCTGTGATTTAGAAAAGAAATTGCATGTGGGAAGAATGAAACTGAGTTGTTGGAGGCGGTTGAGAAGTCTAATACTTTTGGATACTGTTACTTCTGTTCGCCTACTCCCTGCTTCCTCTCCTTTCTATCTATCAATCTATCTATCTATCTATTCAGAAAAGCAGAGAAATTAGTATTGATGGCTAATAAGTAATAAAATATTTGAAATGAGAAAGTTGAATATGGTGGGTCAGAGGCTCAGAGCTCATGCGCATAATGGCATAAGCAAGCATGAAGCATTCATTCTCAGTGACAGTAATTCAATTTAAGAAAGAAAACTGACTGATTCGCAATTGTGGGCTTAATTAAATGGCAATGGCAATGGCAATGACAATGAGAACTCTTACTCAGTGACTGATTCACATTTCCTCTTCCCTTTCCCTTTCCCTTTCCCTTATTTCCCTTCTCGAAGTTGCCTTGCTCTCAAAGGTTACGCTAAATTTCAATTCTTTCCTTGTTTCCACTTTCCACTCCTGTTCTGTTCTGTGGCCTCCGCTTACAAAGAAAGAAAAGAATAGAAGAAAGAAGAGCAGAAGAGAAGAGAAGAAACGAAAAGAGAAGCAAAGAGGGAATCAAAGAGCAAAGCATGAGAAAGCATAGCTCCGACGGTGCAACTCATGGAAGAGGAAGAGGAAGAGAAGAAGAAGAAGAGATCGCCATCAACCTGCCAGTGAGCGGCACCTCCACTCCGGCAAGAGGCAGAGGGGGGAAAGGGAGGCCTCACAAGAGCTACTCTCCCTATCTGGTGACGCTCGTGGTGGTGGCCAACACCGTGCTCTTCCTCATCACCATGTACATCAACGACTGCCCCAAGCACTCCATCTCCGGCCGCTGCTTTGCCCGATTCCTCGGCAGATTCTCCTTCCAACCCACAAAAGAGAACCCCTTCCTCGGCCCCTCCTCTTCCACGTAACCCCATTACTCTTACTACTTACTACTTAGTATTTTTTAATTCAATTCTCAAGTAACTAATTAGTTGCTGATGCTGGTAGATTGGAAAAGATGGGTGCCCTCGATGTCGACAAAGTAGTCCACCATCACCAAGGCTGGCGCCTCATCTCCTGTATCTGGCTCCACGCCGGCGTTGTCCACCTCCTCGCCAACATGCTCAGCCTTCTTCTCATTGGTATCCGCCTCGAGCAAGAATTCGGCTTATGTAATTCATCTCTCTTTCTTTCTTTCATTCCACACCTCACCTGCTTTACATTTCCAACTTATCTATCTCCATATAACGCAGTGAAGATCGGTGTCGTCTATCTCCTATCCGGCTTGGGAGGCAGTCTTCTTTCTGCCCTCTTTATTCAATCTAAGATCTCTGTCGGTGCATCCAGTGCTCTCTTTGGCTTACTTGGTGCCATGCTTTCTGAGCTTCTCACTAATTGGACCATCTATGCCAACAAGGTCTCTCTGCTTCTCTCCCTCTCTCTCTTCTTACAGTTGTATGCTTCTACCAGAGTCTCTTACAACAAATTATCTCCAAATTATCACATTTTTTTTCTGCACCAAATTTTTCCAGATACATTAAAGGACTGGTATATACTGACTTCACGAGGCACAATTAATTTTCTTTTCATTTGCAGTGTGCGGCGCTTGTGACCCTAATCATCGTCGTAGTACTAAACTTGGCTATTGGAATGTTACCCCATATGGACAATTTTGCCCATTTAGGAGGGTTCATTTCTGGCTTCCTCCTGGGGTTCGTGGTGCTCATTCGACCTCAGTTCGGGTGGGTCAGTCAAAGATATCAACACACACGACCTGATTCACTGTCTGGATCTGCCTCCTCTAAATCTAAGCACAATGCTTGTCAGTATATTCTCTGGATTGCTGCTGCCATCCTCCTTATTATTGGGCAAGTTATTTTTTCTTAACCTTGCAATCATATGAGTATTGTACTACCTACTAGTTGTTTTCTTTTATTTTTTTTGACTCAACTGCAAAATTGTCTTTGTTCGGGCAAAATAACCGAATGTTGTTCGTGCAAAAAGATGCTAACAAATGAATTGATAATGACAGTTTTACGCTGGCAATGTTGATGCTGTTCAGAGGGGTTAGTGGAAACGATCATTGTTCATGGTGTCACTATCTCAGTTGTGTCCCGACTTCCAAATGGAGTTGCAACTCTAGCCCTGTTTATTGTGAGGTACTATTCCTTGATAATTCCCTCTTTGCCATTAAGCTAATCAATTATAAAATATCATGATAACATAGCTCTAAACGGTCCGAAGTTGGTTTGATTGAACAATATTGGATTATTATCAGAAGAAAAACAAATTCCATGCGGTCATGTAAAACATATATAATAGAGCTATGCACGTACTATTAACAAGATACTTCGATTCTATTACTGTTACATGACATGCTATGCTTGTGCATTTATTTCTGTGGTGCAGTCGTCTCAAGATAGCAATATATTGAGCTTGATGTGTCCGGGAAACGGTAGGGCCCAAAATTATACAATGCCTAATGCGTCAGATTCTCAGATTCGAGACCTCTGCACACAGCTATGTACTTGATTGATTTATTGTTGCCTTTTATTTCATTATTTTCTTCTTCTTTGTACATGAAAAAACTTGGTGGATGTATCTTAGATTCATGTGAGATGATGATTAGTTCCAGGCATTGTTTGTCATTTATTGTATAAATAGCATAATGATCAGATACAAAATCTTAATAGTTTGCATTGACAGATATTATCCAATCTTTCTTATTTTTCTTTGAAGTCGTACCATCAAATAACGGTAAAAGTTGTTAATTGTTAAAGATTGTGGAGATGATCTCAGAAGAAAGATCCTATCATCATCTATAGACTATAGATCATACGACCAATAACTAATCAAGTGTTAGTTATGTGGAAGTATCAGATCAGAGAATAGGCACCAGCTAATAGAGCTGTGATTTGTGAAGGATCATTCAAACATAGAAAGAGGTCAACGGTTAGAAATTAGCAATTAGTATGTATAAATGAAAGAGAAGATGAGTTGTTGTTGTTGTTGAACTTGTTATATATAGAGCTCTTCTTGCGGACAAGTTGTAGGACATGGGTTGTTGACTTGTTGGCCAGTTATTCCATATACTGAGAGATGGCCAATTAATACCTACATATATGCATCTTCTAGATTTCTGGATTCGTAACTTAGATTTTATCGCGAATCCGCAAATGTTCCTAAAATCACAATTCGATGATATTATTTAGATTTAGTACAGTTTTAGGGGCGTTTCATTCACTATGATTAATTTTTTTTTCCTGAGACCCAAGTTAATGTTTTGAGACGTTAATCTATCGAGTTTTGAGAGTTTCTTTTTTGTCTTTACCTATTCTACCATAATAATTTCACGTGTATTTTGGGTATTTGTGATTTTGTATTTAATTTTAGCTATTGTTAAAAAATGGAGCATAATTATACAGTAAAAGAAATATTTTTGTAAATATATTTGAGTTTTGTTTAAATAAGCTAACTTGGATTTAGAAGAAAAATTGTAGTTGCGAATGATAGATTTTGATAATTGGAAGAAGTAACAGTATTTGGAGCATTGTTAGGTATATGAAAAGTTGCGGTTCGTTTGACACTCAAGAAATAGCAACGAATATCGGATAGAGTTCTTTTACAACACAGAATGATTATTAAATACAAAATAAAAGAATAAATTAGTGGATAAAAGATGCTATTTCGATATACTATCATATAGATGAAATATCAAAATACACTATTTCGTATGACAAAATTTGTAATGTAACTAACAATATTTCAGTATATTATAGATACTTTATTATTATTGTATTTATTATTAAAATAATATTAATAATTATTATTAATTATAATTATTATTTTAAATGATGCATATTATTATAATTTTTATATTAACTCTGCATGTGTTGTTTCAACATAGCCGGTTCCAAGCCCGGAAAAGGAGGGTTGTTTCAACATAGGCGTGGCGAGCCAACATAAAAAAATAGCTACTCCCATGAAAATGAAACCCAATAGACTTTCGTTGGGGCGTAACCCTCTTAGCGACACGCTATTATCCATACCCGGGTATGGTGTTAAATGTGAAAGGGCCGGATTGTCACTCCCTTAGTGACGCGCTACATCGGCGTCCGAGTGTAGTGACAAATGAGCAAGAGTCTTTGCACTTTAAAAATACATACTCTCATGGAAATGAAACCCAATAGACTTCGTTGGGGCTTAACCCTCTTAGCGACACGTCATATCGGAACCCGAGTATGGTGTTAAATGTGCAAAGACTGGATCGTCACTCTCTTAGTGACGCGCTACATCGGCTCCCGGATGGAGTGACAAATGAGCAAGGGCCTTCGCACTTTACTTGACGAGTGCGAGGGGTAAGTAAGGAAGCTAGCCGATGATAACATGATTCGTCTAGGCATTTGGAATGTAGGATCCTTAACGAGTAAGCTACGAGAGTTAGTTGATACTGCGATTAGAAGACGTGCAAATATCATATGCGTTCAAGAGACTAATTAAATTTTGTGTGGGCTGTAACGTTAAATAAGCCCAATGCATTAATGAATATTTGTGTTTCAATCCATTTTGAATTTAGGCCGTCAAATATATATCAAAGCATTAATTATATTTTTTATAATGTTATTATATTATATCATCATTATTATCATATTTGTCAATATTTCTACTATTTCAATTAACATTCGTCAGACGACAATTTCGCTCTTCTGAATAGTGAAGACCTGTGGCGGAGCCACATGCATCCAAGAGGTGCAGCTGAATCCTCCTGATTTTTTAAAAAAAAAATGATCATATATATTACGTTTTTTCTCAAAAATGATCATGTATTTGAAATTTTTTTGTACAAATGACCATATAAGATAATTTTTTCAAGAACAACTATCATTTCGAACCCCTGAAAAAAACCCGTAAATCTTGAATCTCTGACGAAAATTCTGAATCCGTTCCCAATGAAGACCAATCTTTCAAAATTACATTTACTATTCTACATTTTGTTTTTTTTCCGCTATTTCTTATTTCGCCAAACGATAAAAAATTATATTGAAAAATTATAATAATTTTGTGGAGGCGTGAAGTACGAGTGTATTAGAAAGTGAACAAAATGAAATTGGGAATTAGGGAATAGAGAGGCCAAGAAAAAATGGACATAAAAGTAATAATGAATTAATAGTTGGAGGCCATTAATATTAATATTAATTAGGGATGAATATGCCAGCAGTAGCACTTCCCACTTGGCACTGGCCAGCTCTTGGTAATAATAAATAGGAGCCCGACACGGCTCACCCACACTCCTTGTCCTTGGTACGCACTCTGCGCTCATTTTGTCTTGCCTTGCCTTGCCTTTCCCATACATTACAGTTCCAGTTTTCATACATTCACACGCACTCACGCACTTCTTGTAACACCACACCTCTTGCATTCCCACTCCAGATCCATCGATCGAGTTGAAACGAATTCAATCCATGGCACTCTTCACTACTCTCCTTGCTCTCTTCGCTCTTACACTCTCTTCTTCTCCCACCACCACGACGGTGCTCGCTCGTCTCCCCGGCGTCTACTCCGGCGGCCCCTGGCAGACTGCTCACGCCACTTTCTACGGAGGCAGCGATGCCTCTGGTACCATGGGTACTTCTCTCATTCATTTCTCTCCTCTCCTCTCCTCTTTTAATTCTATAACAGAGACTGACTGAGAAAATGAAAATGAAATGCTCCTAGGAGGCGCTTGTGGGTATGGCAATCTGTACAGCCAAGGCTACGGTGTCGAGACGGCCGCTCTCAGCACTGCATTGTTCAACGACGGCTTCAGCTGCGGCGCCTGCTTCGAGATCAAGTGCGTCAACCAGCCCGGCTGGTCCTACTGCCACGCCGGCAGCCCCTCCATCCTCATCACCGCCACCAATTTCTGCCCCCCAAACTATGCCCTCCCCTCCGACAACGGCGGATGGTGCAACCCCCCGCGGCCCCACTTCGACCTCTCCATGCCCATCTTCCTCAAGATCGCTCAGTACCGCGCCGGAATCGTACCCGTCTCCTACCGCCGGTCAGTACTCACCTCTGTCACTGTCCTTTCTTTTTTATTTTATTTATTTAATTATTTGATGTAAGTTAAAACCTAATTATTTTTTTTTTGATCGAATAAAACCTAATTATTATGTGCAGGATTTCCGTTCAGAAATTACGTTGCAATTAATTAATTTAATAGTAAGGAAAGAATTAGATTAGGGTCATGAAATATGAATTAAGAAAGAATTAACCAGTCATAACTTACAAGCACTCACTCGTGGGTTGGTTTGTCGCCTCGGTCTGTGTAACCGCGTCCCAGGGAGCAAATGACATCTGTGCCCTCTTTTCCACCTATGGGATTGCCTGGCGGGAGGGCAGCAGCGTCATTTCGTTTAGTTGGTAATTATTACTATTATTACCATTGGGAAAGGAAGGGTAACTAGGCACGTGGTTCCACGCCTCTGTGTCCGTCCTTTCTCTGTTCATATGCGGTCAATCTGTCGCTCAAGACATTTGTACCCCTCCTTTTTCATTTTCATCGTAGCCCTCAAACATTCTGCTATTCTCTCTTATTATTATTTTATTATATAATATGTTCTCTTTCTTGAAATATATATAATACGTTCTTTCTATTTGGACCAGACTAGACTAAGAAAGAAATGTCATAAATGCTATCTATCTATCTATCTATCTATCTATCTATAATAAATAGCAAACGAAGGCACATGTATTCTGTTCTGTTCCTCATTTTCTGCATCTGCACCGCATTTATACGGCTCACATCATTTTTGCTTTTGTTTTTGACGGTACGCACATGTACTCGGTTGCCTCTATTTAGTTTAATTTAATTTATTTAAAATTTGGCCGCCTACCTTAGCTCTTTCTCCTTTCCCACCTAACTAAATTCATTCAATTATGTTTATTCTATTTTTTTTTCTGATGATGAAGGTATACAAATACAGTATACTTTACATGTACATGGATGAATGAATAAAAATCTGATGTTTATCTTATGCAATTCAATTGCGATGAAATTGCAGAGTGCCATGTCGCAGAGCCGGAGGGATCCGGTTCACAATTAATGGCTTCCGCTACTTCAACCTCATCCTCATCACCAATGTTGCTGGTGCTGGGGACCTTGTGCGTGCAAGCGTGAAGGGGACCCACACCAACTGGATGCCGATGTCCCGCAATTGGGGCCAGAACTGGCAGTCCAATTCAGTGTTGGTGGGGCAGGCACTCTCCTTTCGTGTGGCCGCTAGCGACCGCCGCAGCTCCACCTCTTGGAACATCACTCCTGTCGGGTGGCAGTTCGGGCAGACATTTGCCGGCAAGAATTTCAGGGTTTAATTAATTAATTAATTAAATTACTGAATTGGAAAAAAGTTAATGAAATGAAATTAAACTTTTGGAGAAGGTATTTACAAGAAACAGAGAATGTACGGAGTACGTATGTAATAGTAAAATAGTATTAGTAGTAAAGGTAGTATAGGTGAGAAGTGAGTGGGATTGGGAAGAAAGGGCGGGATATTTAAAAGGACTCCCGCCATTTTAATATTTTGTTATTTTATTATGTCATCATATCATATATAGTGGGTGAATTTGTGTTTTTTTGGGGGTGTAAGGGAAAGAGAGAAAGAAAGGCAGGAGTTGTGGAAAAAGAACGGCTCTTGGTGGCAGTGCCTCTTGCTTTTTTACTTCCCTTTTTGAGTAGGGTCCAGGTGGATTTGTAATGTGTAATGTAGTTTTTACTTTTACTTTTTACTGTGTGTTTGGGTTTGGGTTTCCCTGGTTTTAGGGTTTCTTTGGTTGGTTGGTTAGTGAGCTTAGGAGGCTGCAGCAACCTTTTTCTTTGTATTTTCTTTTTTCTTCAATATTTTTTGCCAAGGGTAAAAAAGAAAAGAAGATTGAGGAGGATTGTACCCCGCAGCTCAACTGCATTTCCTTATTTTTACTTTATGTCAAATGGTGATGATAATGATAACATCATCATCAAATCGGTCGTATAAATATAGTAGAATTAATGTTTGGTCCTCGTTTCTGGCCTTGCCTAGCTCTTTAATCTTTATTTATTGTTTGTTATTGGTATTATTATATCCTTAGGTTTAGCTGATTAGCTCCACGCCACGCTTCACCTCTCTCTCGATTACTTCACTTTCACACTGAGCATCGCACTAATCTATTTTTATTTTCTTCTTTTCCTCAAAAGAAGCACCCTAACAGTTTGCCTTGGAAGCGGTGCCAGGAGAAAAGACACTAGTAGCATTGATAGAAGATATATATATATATATATAGAAATGCTATGGTGCACTATAGTGTCAAGTAGGGTTTTTAAAACGGAGCGGGTCGGGTATCCGTGGATCCGATCCGTTCGGATCCACGGATCCACGGATACGGCGGGACGGGTTTGCACGGATTTGAATCCAAAACCCTCAATCCGGTCCGTGATAAACTCGGGCGGATAGGGTCCACGCGGGTCCAGGCGGGTCGGGTCGGATCCATCCACTTTTTTTTTTAAATGTAGAAAAAATGTGATTTAGACTTAAAAAAATCGTAAAAAATACCAAAAAATCCGAAAAAATGTGCAAAAATTATGAAATAATTGTATGAACTAATTTCATAAAATATTTTATAATTATGTCATTTTTATTTATAATTCTCATTAAAATCGAATAATATTCAAATAATTTAGGAAAAATGATACAACTTTAAAAAAATCCGAAAAAATCGAAAAAATGTATAAAAATTATGAAATAATTGTATGAACTATTTTGATAAAATATTTTATAATTATGTCATTTTTATTTATAATTATCTTTAAAATCGAATAATATTCAAATAATTTAGGAAAAATGATACAACTTTAAAAAAATCCAAAAAAATTACAATAAATCCAAAAAATGTATAAAAATTATTAAATAATTGTATGAACTATTTTGGTAAAATATTTTATAATTATGACATTTTTATTTATAATTATCTTTAAAATATAATAATATTCAAATAATTCAGGGAAAATGATACAACTTTATAAAAATCCGAAAAAAAATTCCAAAAAATCCGAAAAAATGTATAAAAATAATGAAATAATTTTACGAACTATTTTGGTAAAATATTTTATAATTATGACATTTTTATTTATAATTATCTTTAAAATCTAATAATATTCAAATAATTTCGAACAAAAAACTATAAACTCCAAAAAAATCTGAACAATTGCAAACAAATATGAACAAATGTAAAAAAATTATGAAATAATATTTTAAATTTTCGAATAATTGAAAATTTTAAATGTTACCCTCCTCCTTTATTCCGGGTTTGGGACCGGCTACGTGTAGTCACATAGGCGGAGTCTAACTTTTTTTTTGTTAGTATTCTTCCAAAAAATGTGATAAAAATAAAATGCTTCAAAATTAATAAAATAAAAACATACTATAAAGCACGCATGAAATCATTGCTCAAATACCACAAATCATCGTCTTCTGCATTCAGCGGAGTGTCAGAATCATCGCCCGCGTTAGTTCTTGGCATATTACTACTTTCTTGAGTTACAGGAGATGTGAGTCCATCAGGACTGGGACCGTGTTGATTCCGCTCTTCGGCATCAATCTAATCTTTCATACACACAAGTTGCTCGAAATGTCTTACACCCAACCTGGTGCGTTTGTCGGTCAAAATTCTACCTGCTGAACTGAAACATGATTCAGCAGGTACGGTTGACACCGGCACTGCATAAACATCGCGCGCCATTGCTGCCAACACTGGATATGCACCGGAATGTCGCTTCCACCAGTCCAAGATGTCGATGTCGTCGTCTTCAAGGCTTCCCAAACAGTAGCTCAACAATTCATTGGTGTTGAGCATTTGAGGTTCATCATCTCGTAGCTTGCTAAGCAAGCTCGAAGTGTTGTTTCTATTTGTAATAAAAAATAATTCTAATTCATAAGTATTAGGTAATATGGTATACTGTGAGTTCAAGATTTAGTAAATAATTAAATATATTGCATTCATACCTCCGTGTGCGAGGTGTCGTAGTAGTCGTACTTGAGATATGTCGACCATTGTAAATGTCGAACATAATGTCGAATAAAGCATTTACTTCGGCTTTCGTTGTATCATATGATAAGTTCAGATTTTGCTTATACCTCTGAAGCAATCTTATGGTGTACTTATTCTTGAAGGCCGGATGGAGACAATTCGCGGAGGTACTTCCTCCCAGTATTTGAGAAACTTCTTTTTCATTGCATCCACGATAGGAGTTAAATTACGATCAAGCTCCTCTGCATTTTCAAGTTGACGATAAGGTGATGAAGAGATCAAGAGATTAATGCAAAAAATGACGATTATTTACAAAATAGTTTAAATAGATATAGGTCGAGAACGAGATTATGTACCTTTGTGATGGTGTACAAATGGTGAAGTAACTCGTGTGCTGATGGTCTGTACGAGTATGAAAGTTTGATGGTGGCATTGAAAAAAACCTGGAGAAAGTCCTTCAATTTCTCCAATCGGTCCCATTCTCCCACGGTGAGAATTAGTTGTATCCCGTCGGTTGAGTTGCGTAACATTTCATTTATTGCGTGCTTATACGGAAAACAACGAAGGAACATTCTATATGTGGAGTTCCAACGAGTATCAACATCCCATGGAACCATCAACTTACCCAAACCCAAACGTGAACATAATGCATGAAATTCTTGTTTTCTAAAATTATTTGAATAAATGTGATGCAGTCCATCTTTGAATTTGTAAATTAACACTTTTATACCTTCAGTTTTCAGTCCATCTTTAACGGTAAGATTTAGAATATGACATGCACATTTTTTATGAAATAATCTCCCATCCATTATGGGGTTTAATGCACGTATAAAATAATCAATATATTTTATATTATTGCTAGCATTGTCAAAAGAAATTGAAAAAAATCTTGTTTTCTAAATCCCTTTTTAAATTATATTCATGCAAAACAACGAAGGAACATTCTATATGTGGAGTTCCAACGAGTATCAACATCCCATGGAACCATCAACTTACCCAAACCCAAACGTGAACATAATGAATGAAATTCTTGTTTTCTAATATTATTTGAATAAATGTGATGCAATCCATCTTTGAATTTGTAAATTAACATTTTTATACCTTCAGTTTTCAGTCCATCTTTAACGGTAAGATTTAGAATATGACATGCACATTTTTGATGAAATAATCTCCCATTCATTATGGGGTTTAATGCACGTATAAAATAATCAATAGATTTTATATTATTGCTAGCATTGTCAAAAGAAATTGAAAAAATCTTGTTTTCTAAATCCCTTTTTAAATTATATTCATGCAAAACATTAATTATGGCTTGGTAAATAGCGTGTGCGGTGTGTGGAAAATCGAAGTTACGAAAACATAGAACTCGTTTCTGCAAAAGCCAATTTTCATTAATATAATGTGCTGTAATACAAAAATATCCTAAACCATGCTAACCTGTGCTCCAACAGTCAGATGTGATTAATACATTATAGTTGGCGTAACAAAAAATGGCTAACAGTTCATTTTTGTTTTCTAAGTACTGTTTCTTGATTTCTTCCACCATTTTGTGGTGGTGAAATTTCTTGTACATTACTTGGCCACAATCTTTTATCATTAATCTGGCAAAACTAGGACAACAACCCATACTAATTGGTTGTTCTTTATGGGCAATGTATCTGGCAAATTCACTTAACATTCTTTTTTCATCATATTTGGCCAAGGTTCTTGAACCGTCTGGGTTAATATTGCTTTGCACTAACCGTTGGTCAGGTAGTTCCTATGGTTCCTCATCTTTTTCAGCATGCTTGTCAGCATGCTTTTTGAATGAACTTAAACCACTAGACTTTTTGTAAGTAAAATAACATGCACATCCTTTTACCTTGCACCGTAAAGTCGAAACAGTTCCGCTTGCATCCTTTGTTGTTTCGTAGTAACGCCACCATTCTGCATCGTATTTGGGCGCGGTTGTTTTCCTCTTCTTCTTCTGTGACTACTCTACCTGCGCTTCTTGGATATTCGGTGATGCCTCTGATGATGGGGGACAATTTCGTCGACAGACGAGGTCATATTTCTTGTTGGCATTTCAGGTTCTGTAGGTTCAGTCATTGGTGTGAACGAAGGGAGTTGAGTCTGTGGAACGGTCTCTTGTGATACGTAGGGATCATTAGGGTATAACGGGAGGTTTGCAAGTCGTGGAGGTGGGTTCAAGCTTGGATTTTGTTGATAATAATACTCAGGATGTGTTTGAGGGTTAGTGTTTGCATATTGTGCGACGGGCTCCTCGCCAAAAAATTCAACACTAATCCTATATGCGAGCTCGTCAACATAGTTAGGAGGGGATGCCATATCAACAATAAGTCAATAATAACAAAAAATAACTATGAATATAAACAACTATGAAATAAAAAAGTAAAAATATATGCGGAATTTCTTCCAACCATGTAATAAAAAATAAAAATCTCTGGTAATGACCAGTGCCAAGATGAAAAAATTAAACAAGTAGGCGGAATTTCTTCCAGCCATGTAATAAAAAAATAAAAAGCTCTGGTAATGACCAGTGCCAACATAAAAAAATTAAACAAGTAAACGGAATTTCTTCCAGCCATGTAATAAAAAAATAAAAAGCTCTGGTAATGACCAGTGCCAACATAAAAAAATTAAACAAGTAGGCGGAATTTCTTCCAGCCATGTAATAAAAAAATAAAAAGCTCTGGTAATGACCAGTGCCAACAAACAAAAATTAAACAAGTAGGCGGAATTTCTTCCAGCCATGTAATAAAAAAATAAAAAGCTCTGGTAATGACCAGTGCCAATATAAAAAAAAAATTAAACAAGTAGGCGGAATTTTCCAGCCATTTAATAAAAAGATAAAAATTACGAAAAGAATAATGCAGAAATAAAAGATAAGATAAAAATAAGAAATGCAAAAATTGAAGCATAGAAATCTACATTAAATCTTATCTACCTTTGAATAATGTAGAAGTTGCACGAAAGAATGTCGAGATTTCGTTTCTTTTTGACACCGAACCGAATAAATGTAAATTATCTAAATATCTAAGATTACTTATTTATATCTAAATGTATTTAACTTAATAACTTATAAAATTTAGAAAGAAAAATTTTGAGAGCAATGAGAATTCAGAATTGATTTGAGAATTTGAGAAATTAGAGAGAATGAGAATTGATTTGTGAAGAATGTGAGAGGGTAAGGGTGTATTTATAGAGAGGGGATGAGAATTTGAATTTTTTTAAAAAAAATTTCTACATATTATTATAATATTTTTTTTCGATTTTTTTTTTATTTTTTTTAATTTGATTTGACAAAAGTTGAAATAAAGGTGACAAAAGGTAAAATAGGTTAATAGGAGTGTAAATTTGAATTTTTTTAAAATAATTTCTGCATAATATTTATATATATTTTTTTATTATTTTCGAATTTTTTTTATTTTTTTGAATTTGATTTAACAAAAGGTGAAATAAGGGTGACAAAAGGTAAAATAGGTTAATAGGGGTGTAAATTTGAATTTTTTTAAAATAATTTATGCACAATATTTTTATATATTTTTTTTATTATTTTCGAATTTTTTTGAATTTTTGAATTTGATTTGACAAAAGGTGAAATAAAGGTGACAAAAGGTAAAATAGGTTAATAGGGGTGTAAATTTGAAATTTTTTAAAAAAATAATTTCTGCACAATATTTTTATATATATTTTTTTAATTTTTTTGAAACTTTTTGAATTTTTTGAATTTATTTGACAAAAGGTGAAATCAAGGTGACAAAAGGTAAAATGGGTTAATAGGAGTGTAAATTTGAATTTTTTAAAAATAATTTCTGCACAATATTTTTATATATATTTCTATATTTTTCGAATTTTTTTGAATTTTTTTGAATTTAATTTGACAAAAGGTGAAATGGGCTGTCACGGGTCAGGCGGGTCGGATCCGACTGGTCGGGTAGCACGGGTCTGGGGCGCGGGTCCACGGGTCGGGCACGGGCGGATCCTGGGATGGGTCGGGCATGGGTCTACACGGGCACGGGTTTTGACGGGTTTGGAGGATTTGGGACCAACCCGACCCGTGATAGATCCGCGGATCCGGGCATGGGCACGAGCGGTTCCACGGGCGGGTAGACCCGCCCGAATTTTTTTTAATCCCAAGTGCAAGGAGTTTTTGGCACCAGGATTTCTAAACCGTTGGATTAACTCTTGATCAGATCGCCGATCGAATTGAAATTTCGGAACTGGACCTCTCCATTATGTCGGCTTGCGACATTTGCACTCTTTGTTCTTGTCCCGACATTTCTCTCTCGATTCCAAACCCTAGTCTTAAACATCGCCTGGCGATTCCAAACTCGTAGTCTCACGATCTCGTTCTCACCAACTCGCCTCTGTCTCACCTTACCTCTTCCCGTCAGTCTCACTCTCCTCCTCTCGTCTCAGCAAAAAATCGCTCGTGTGATTTTGTTCCCTCGTCTTGCCTTAAGGTACATTGCTTTCTTTACTATCTTAGGTACGACCTAAAACCGATTGGATATTGTATAAGAAATGGGAATTTTAATTTATTTTTTTTAATCCAGAGGAAAAATTTCGGACTTCCCTAAATTTGCATCCAGTCGTTTAGGTAGGAGCTTAAATTATTTTTCCCATAAAATTCATGTGAGATACAAAAACATGCGTACAAGGTATATTTTGTTTTGTTGTTGAATTTGTTGGTTTAGGATTTTGAAAAAACAGTGAGGTTTGTATAATTTGGATCAGTTGGGTTTTACTGATTACTACCTCAATTTGGATCAGAGGGTTTGTTTTAATTATGGTATATGACTGACTATTTTGACCACTTTGTGACATGCGATTTGTTACAGTAGTCAAATAAAGAATGAAGAGTGAAATAGTATTTGAACTGTATTCTATTGATGAGAATTTTGCATCTAAATCCTTACTAATCAATTCTGATCTATTGCTCTCCCAGGATGAGTACCCAAAGTATGCAGTACCATGCATGGAATCCTAAAATGGCAAACCTTCGCTGCATCAACTGCAATTGCTATACAACCTTCAAGTTATCTCTAACGAAGCATACTTTTGAGAGAAACTTTTACAGTTGACCAACCAGAAGTGTAATACATTCTTAGGTTGGCGTGATGACGTAGAATTTCACCCTATCCTACTTAAGTATCTAATGAAGCAGCAAGAAGAGAAATTGAATGGTATGTACAAGAAGATTAAGGCACTAGCTGTTGTAGTTAGCTTGCTCCTTGTGTTAGTTCTTGTTAAGTTGCATGAGATGTAATTAGAATGTTAGTTTAGATGTTAGTTTTTTTTTGAAATAAATGGCAAGACCCCATCACTTTCATTTTTGCAAAAAAAAGTGTTCATTACTGGATGTTAGTTTGGATGTTAGTTTGGATGTTCTATGTTGACTTTGTGATGTAATTTAGAGAAGTGTTCTATTTGAATTTGTGTTCTATGTTGGCTATGTTAGTTTGACATTTTGTGTTATATTTGAAGTTGTGTTCTATTTGAATTTGCGAAATTGAATGGTAGCTTGAGGCCTTTTACTGTTTTAATTGAATGTTATGTTGATGTCGTTTAATTAGTTTTTAATTGAAGCTAGCTATCAGAACTGATGATTCGACATCAGTTAAATAGACAGATTGGATGTTTCTTTATATAAACATATTTGACGTTTCTTTATATTGAAACTGATGATTCGACATCAGTCTCTTATCCTGTTTCTTTGTTGCCAATTTATTGGTCATAGAGAATTGAGGATAATGTCATTTAACTAATAAGAAGGTCCGTATACCAGTTATGTGAACTAATAATTTGACAAATCCCCATGCTATAGAGTCTGAACCACCTAAAAAGAAATTACAGCACTGCATTAAAAAAAATTGACCATGTGCACAAACAAAATGTAAACATTAGAAGTACAAACACATGAATTAAATAGAATTACAAACATTAGAATGTAAACATTACAAGTACAAACACATCTCTCTCGATAAAACAAAAGTACTAAACACTTGTGTAGACATCACTTAAATAGAAGTATTGAACATGAGTACAAACACATCAATTAAATAGAAGTACACAAACATTACAAAGCATCAAAATAGAATGTAAGTGGACAAACACATACACAAACATTAGAAGAGCACTACTCTACACTTTCTTCGCTATCTGCACTATCTTCTCCCTCCTTTTCACTCTCTTCAATCTCTTCAATTTCATGTGCAGATCCATTTTTCTGCCAACAAAGTTTATGAATTAGATATTTGCAAAAGCATGAAATTGCAGTTAACACAAGTTCTAGTTAAAGCAAAAGCATCCAAATAAAGATAAAAATGAAACCTTTTTTTTAGCACTGAACATGTTCTTGTATTGTGTCCTTTCTTAGCATTGCAAATGATACAAGTTCTCCTCTTCTTTGCCTTTATTTCAGCAATCGACTTGAATCAAGTGATCTTCTTCCTCTTACCTTTGCATTGTGCATCGGATGGATCACTGAATAAGGGAACTTTTGAGCAGAAACTTTCTGATGTGGGTGCACTTTCAATAAGATCCTTATGAGCTGCTAGTTTCAAATTGCCTTCTGCAGTGTTTAGATTCACAAGTTGTAGGAATTTTTTATTTTGAATGACAATTCAGATGGCAATAATAATTCAAAGAAAAACAATAACATGCAGGAGGTAACCTTCACATACCAAGCCATTTGGAATTTTCACAAACCATTTAATTTCAGATACAAAATTTGGAACAACATCACTAGAAATAACATCGCTATTAGTTTTGGTATTTTAGTACAACATGAGTTGGCTTTTTACTTGTATAAAAACAGAGGGCCTTGTCAGGTACTTCCATACAGGTAAGGGTTTAAAAAGCAGCTGCTAGACAAAACCTCTGTTAGCACAAGCTGGTATCGAACCTCACTGGTACAGACTCTACAATATGGGTACCAGTTGGGGCATTTCCTCTTTTGGAGTGAGTTCACCAAATCTGATCAAGCAACAACGCTGCCATTTAATTTCAATACAGCAAATATTAAATTTCAGTTGAAGGCATCACCAAATAGTTTGATTATTCAACACAACATCAGATAAAGTGGTTAATGCAAACAAATCTCTCGATTCGAAATAGTTTGAGAGTAGTCTTACCGACTGGAGAAGGACATCATAAGTACAACATCACATCGAGAGAGAATTCCGTACTGAGACGAGAAGAGGGGGGTTTAAGTTTAAGAGTGAGACTAACGAGAAGAGGTAAGGTGAGACGGAGGCGAGTTGGTGAGAACGTCGGGATCGCGAGACTAGGGTTTGGAATCGCCAGGACGAGGACAGAGAGTGTCGAGAGAGAAATGTCGGGATAAGGACAGAGAGTGTAAATGTCGCGAGCCGACAGAATGGAGAGGTTGAGTTCCGAAATTTTAATTCGATCAGCGATCTGAGCAAGAGTTAATCCAACGATTCAGAAATCCTGGTGCCAAAAACTCCTTGGCAATATGGTGCACCATAGCATTTCTCTCTCTCTCTCTCTCTATATATATATATATATATATAGAGGGAGACTATGATATTTCTCAAAATACATGTATGTATATATAATGAGATTTTTAGTTTTACTTCACTTTCACGTGTTTTGCGGTACATTCTAGCCTCATTCTTTATATATATATCTATCTATATTTGTATATATAATGAGATTTTTAGTTTTATACCACACAAAATATTAAAATTGTCAAAATGTCATTCAGAAAAAGAAATTATCAAAATGTCATTTTCTACCCCAGATCTCTATACAAAAAAGGGGTCGGTGGTGGCATTTTGACAAAAAAAATTTCTGAATGGCATTTTGACAATTCTCATGTTTTGTAGTGGCAAAAAACCAAATACTCTGCTACTATGCTTTGCAAAATGCGCGTTTTGCGATTGTGGACCATTGGATCACGCTTTGTGATTTGTGCCAACATGAGGATCAAAGATTCAATGGTTTCACAATCGCAAAGCGCTCGTTTTGCCGCGCTTTGCAAAGCATAATAGCACAACATATATATATATATATATATATATATAGAGCTATGCTATTATGCTTCAAGAAGCAAAAGGGAGTTATGCTTCACATATTCTCAACCATTCGATTTCATCATGACCAATCCTGAACTGTGGACCTAGAAAACTTGAAAACTGAAAGTCAGTATACCAGCTAAACTAGATTTCCTAAGAGATTAATTGAGTTAAACATTTGAGTAAATTCTCAAGATATTTTTGAAATATTTTTACGAGATATCGGAGTCGAATCTCAACCGAGTTAGAAACTTCTTATGAACGACTGGCGTAATACCGCTAGAAGTTCAATCTATCTAGAAGCTCTAAAGGCAACCGAGACGATTGAAGAACCCGCAAGCGGCTTTCTGAAACCAGCCGAATTTGCGAAAGGAGCCACAACAGCATTGATCAAGCAGAACAATACAATTATCCAACTGCTGGTCAAAATCAAGGAAGACCTTGAAGACTGCAAAACCGCAATCAGGAGACTAGAGGCAGCAAAAACCAAAGTCCCTGAAACAGAAGATCTTACACAGTCCATAAACGAACTCCAAAAGGGCTTACATAAACTTAGCCTTGGAGAACCCAGTGAGAAAAAGATCAAGAAACCAACCGGCCAGTTCTTTGTATTCAAAAACCCGAAGGAAATATTTGACTCAGTTAAAAACCAAAAATGAGTCAAACAAGAACTGAAACGGTGAGCAGACCAAGCATATCTGGCAGAGATAACAACCAAAACCCTACAATCGAAGACCAGATAAGAGGCTACAGGCTAGGAAGCCGCATAGCGTTTGAAGCGCAGAGAAGAATGCCGGGAAGAAGGCATTACAGAAGGAGTCTGGAGTCCCAACTAAATCCAGACGTTGAGCTCAACCATTCACAGTACAGAAGGGCTCAACAAGTTCCAGCTGAGACCTTATACCAAGCTGGATGGTCCGAACGAAATCATCGAGTATACCAACACTACTCAGATGAAAGAGTATTAGTTACAGATGGAGCTCAGGTGGAGCTACCATTTATCTTGCAACAAAGCTACAACCAGTTGGTACAAGAAGGGTTGCAGCATCTGCATATAGGTCTTGTGATGATAAGACTATATGCACTCCACAAGAGAAACGCTGGGGTAAACGCCCTAGTAGTTTTAAGAGACACAAGATGGTCTGATGATCGGGCCATAATCAGTTCTATGGAGATAGACCTGACAGGTGGTACGCAACTAGCGTATACAGCGCCAGACATGACCTTAAGTGTTCATGATTTCAACAACCACATCCAAGTCGTTATACAAACTCATGGATACGATGGTTGGCAAGGAGGGGAGAGTAATTTACTGCTCTCAAGGTCGTTGATAGGAAGGCTATCAAATACCAGCCACACAAACTTCAGATATAATGTGGAAAGGGTGGCAGAACACCTAGCAAGTAGAGGAATTCGAACAATTCCAGGCCAGATGAGGTCAACTGAGGAGCTAAGAGGCAGGCAATGGATAATACGGCCAGCAACAGCACCAACCGTACAAAATCCTCAGACGGCAAGGATAAGGACCAGAACTGATGGGTCCTTAGCAGTAAGATTTGGCGGATATTCATCAACCGCGCCACCAGAAGAGGTAATAGTAGGCCAAGCTGATGAAGAGGTCCTAGGTGAAGAATCAGTCCTAATGATGTTCTGTGACTGGCACGAGTCACAAGATGAAGATAAGGATGATGATGAGCTCGAGATGTTGCAATTATTGGCAGCATTACCAAGAGAGAAACAGCCGGCGGAAGAAGATGCCGGACCAGTCTGGGATAAATACAACGATTCCAGTGAAGAAGAATGGGTAAACCCATTCTCTCAGAAGGATGGTAAGGAGGAGGCTGAGGAGGCTGAAACCGTTCTGGCAACAATGGAATACCCGTTGCTCAAAAACCTCGACTCAAAAATAGAAACAATTCTCTCAACTAATTCCACAGCAACCGGACCTAGCAGACCGCGAGAGCCAATGATGGGACCCCCAATGTACCCACCAGGGAGTCTAAGACAAAACCATCAACAACTCGATGTCCCAGAAATAAGAGCTAGAGTTAATAGATTCAAAGGAGGGTTTGCACAACAAAGCAACGAAAGGTTCAACCTTCCTTCAGCGCAGGCGAACCAAGGCGCTATGCTCGTATTGCCTGAGGATATAGGGCAGTACAGTGATGTGATCTCCAGGTGGGAGCCAATCACCCTAAACCTTGTTAACGAAAGAAACTGGGCTGATAATAAAAGCAAGGTTATATACATAGAAAACTTGCTGGGAGAAATAGAGAAAAAGACATGGATCCAGTGGCGAATGGCATATCCTCAAGAGTATGAAGAACTGATGAACATTGCCGATGATCCCCAAAATGTCATCTCCCAAGTCAGAAGAATAATCCTACTCGAAGATCCATACCAAGGTTCAACGATAGAACAAGATCAAGCGTATAATGATCTCGAGAGGTTATCATGCAACAACATGAAGGACCTGTTTGATTACATGAATGATTACAAGGTCCTAGCAGCAAAATCAGGACGTATGTATATCAGTCCTGAGCTCTCTGAAAAGTTTTTCAGAAAGATGCCCCCTCTAATCGGAAAAGAATTAGAAAGAGCGTACATGGAGAAGTACCCGGGGAGCACTGTCGGAGTACTGCCAAGAATTAACTTTTCATACCAGTACCTGGCAGCGCTACAAAGAAGTTTGAAAGATCTATCTTTTTGTAGCAAAATCCCAATTCCAGGCTACTACCAGAAGAATAAGAAGTATGGGATTAGAAAAGCAATGACCTATCGCGGAAAACCACATGAATCTCACATAAGAGTATTCAAGAGAAAGAACGCGGATAAGGTGAGAAAGTGCAAATGCTTTATTTGTGGTGAAGAAGGTCACTTTGCCAGAGACTGCAGAAGAAAACAAGGTAACATTGCAAGGGCTGCAATTGTTGAGAACCTTGACATAGATGATGACTGGGATATCTTGTCTGTTGACCAAAACGAACCGGATAGTGACGCTATATGCTCACTTTCGGAGGGTGAGGTTGGCAACGCAAGAACAGTTATCATGGAACTTGGAGATACACCGTTTGAATCAATCTTTATGCTCCAAGAAGAAACGCCATCATGGCGAAAGCAACCAAACCTACCTACTGAAATGAAGAATTGTGAACATTCATGGGAGGATAATGGTGAAATACCACGAGGTTGCGAAAGGTGTAACTGTTGTCTAGAGACGACGAACAGCAAAATGAGGGCGCACTGTGCAAAATGCAAAATGACTGTGTGTCACATGTGTTCAAGGTTTGTATTAGGAAGAAAAATCATGATAAGAACACAAAATCTAAGTCCTTATGATAGCAAGGATAAGCTTATCAATGAGCTTTTAAGCTATATCCAGTATCTCCTAGCCGAAAACACGAGATTGAAGGATCAATTGTGGGAAAATGAGCTAGTAGCAGACATAGCTAAGCTAGATATCAAAGGCAAGCGTAAGGTGGTGGGAAAAGAAGTAGAAATCGATTCAGATGATAGTGATGAACCCCCACCAAATGTTGCATTTCCCAATAAGGCCAATCCAAACCAGAACCTTATAATAAAAGAGATGGCCAACAAACTCTCAGATGACGAGATCAACACTGCAGTCCCAGATCCTAGAAAAGGAAGGAGGGTAATCAACAGACTATACAACATTGAACTGCAGTTGGAAATACCAGGGGTGAATCCTTTTAAAATTCAGGCGATATTAGATACAGGCGCTACGGTGTGCTGTGTAAACCAAGAATTTATACCCCCTGAAGCCTTGGAGCCAAGTTTATATCCTATACAGATAAATGGGGTAAACTCTCAGCAAATCGCAAACCTGAAACTGAAGAATGGGCAGATGTCTATTGAAGACAACAAATTCAGAATCCCATTTACATATGCATTCCCGATGGGCAAGGAAGGAGGTGTCCAAATGCTAATTGGATGCAATTTCATCAGGGCAATGCAAGGCGGACTGAGAATCGAAGGGCAGATGGTGACATTTTACAAAAATGTAACAACAATAACCACCAGGGCAGATGCTGAGATAATTTCTCAGGCAGCAGTTGAAGAACTTGACCTATCCGAGCTTGAATACATAGAGGTCAAAGAAGCCGTTGCCTATAACTGTGGTGATGAGTCACCATGGTTCAAGAATAAATTCAGAGACCTGCTAGGAAGACTAAAGGAGCAGGGCTATATTGGAGATGACCCGGTTAAACACTGGGCGAAAAATCAAGTAACATGCAAACTGGATATCATAAATCCAGATATCACAATTCAAGACAAACCCTTAAAGCATGTTACCCCGGCCATGAAGGAGCAGTTTGACCGGCATGTGCAAGTGTTACTAAAAATTGGAGTAATCAGGCCGAGTTCAAGCAAACACAGAACTATGGCGATAATGGTAAATTCGGGTACAACAATAGACCCGGTTACGAAGAAAGAGGTCAAAGGCAAGGAGCGCATGGTATTCAACTACAGAACGCTCAACGATAACACGCATAAAGACCAGTATAGTCTTCCAGGTATCAACACAATCCTGAAGAAAGTGGGAAATAGTAAAATATTTTCCAAATTTGATCTAAAGAGCGGCTTTCACCAAGTTGCTATGGATCCAGAGTCGATACAGTGGACTGCATTTGTAGTTCCAGGCGGATTATACGAATGGTTGGTCATGCCCTTTGGATTGAAGAATGCGCCGGCAATTTTTCAGCGCAAAATGGATAATTGTTTTCGAGGCACAGAAGAATTTATAGCCGTCTACATAGACGATATACTGGTGTTCTCAGAAAATGAAGAACAACATGCTGAGCATATTTCAAAAATGCTTAATATTTGTGAGAAAAATGGGCTTGTACTTTCGCCCACAAAAATGAAGATTGCGGTTAAGGAGATTGAATTCCTTGGAGCAGTGATAGGCAACAGAAAGATCAAGTTGCAACCGCATATCATTAAGAAGATCATAACCTTTGAAGACGAGAAAATGAAAGAAAAGGCAGGGTTACGATCATGGCTAGGCATACTAAACTATGCCAGAAACTACATTCCAAACCTTGGTACACTTTTGGGGCCATTATACTCAAAAACCAGTCCTCATGGTGACAAACGCATGAAACCTTCAGACTACCAGTTGGTAAGAAAGGTAAAGGATTTAGTACAAAACCTACCAGACTTGGAATTACCACCTCCCAATTCTTATATTGTAATTGAGACAGATGGCTGCATGGACGGCTGGGGCGGTGTGTGCAAGTGGAAGAAAGGTAAAACTGACCCTAGAAGCACAGAAAGAGTTTGTGCTTATGCAAGCGGGAAATTCCCGATCGTGAAGTCAACTATTGACGCAGAAATACACGCTTGCATGGAGACATTAAAAGCACTCAAAATTCACTATCTTGATCAAAAGGAGATAACCCTCCGAACAGACTGCCAGGCTATTATTAGCTTTTACAATAAATCTGCACAGAACAAACCGTCAAGAGTAAGATGGATTAGTTTTGTAGATTTCGTTACAGGGACGGGAGTCCAAATAAACTTTGAGCACATTGATGGCAAGCTCAATGTTTTGGCGGATTCATTGTCAAGATTGGCAGTTAACATGATGAGTGCTAAGCTAGATGAACAAGTCTCTAGCATTCTGGTACAACTAGAAAGTGCAATTAACGAAGTAATCGAAGTACCTCAGGAATCGATTATTCGTGAACTAAGTAGTACCATCGAGAAGATTAATCTTCTCATAGGCCGGAAAACGGCCTAGTAGTCATGAATTCGTGATGCGGAAGTGGTGGACCGCACAAATAACCACATTTATCTAATAAGTGTGTTATCTTATTTTTTTAGTTTTTACAGGAAAATGGAAGGACTCAGGAGAATCATAATAAGTGAACCACGAAGGGTCAGGGAAGCATTTAACAAAGCAGAAGCTTGGGAAGCACTGTGTGGGCAAAATGCTCCATTAGCCCGATACTCGCATACAACAGAAGACACCTTTGTATGTTACCCAAGAAGCATTGAAGAAGAAAACGCTATGACTAGCAGATTATCCGATCTGTACAAAGAACAAGCCTGTAAAACTTGCATACAAGTAGAAATACTTATTGCCATGAAGTATCTCCAGAAAACAAGGCTTGAGTCAATAGCAACAAAAGACAATTGGGCGAGTGACATGTTAGGAAGGGTGGATGCTAGCATACAGGCACTCATCCAATGCCACGACACACTGATAGAGAGCTACAGAGAAACCCACTTCTAAAAGCTGCTTTATTAAAGTTCCTCTTTTTCTTTTGAAATGACTCCTTAGTGTGCTGGAGTATCTACTTTATTCTGAGTGGTTTTGCTTTTTCTGTATTTTAAGATGTCGTCTTGTGTGCCGACGCATCTTTTTATTTTTGAGTGGAAGACAAGAGTTAGTTGATACCTCTTTATTTGCATGACGATGGGGCCCAATGCGCACCCGGTGCAATAATAGAGATCCTATCTCAAGTCTATATATTGTAACATCTTGTGAAGTTGCAAGCACATCAGAACATATCTGAAAGCTTACTTCTTCCAGTTCAATAAAACAATCTAAGTTTTCAAAATTCTCTCTAAGCCTTAAGTTTCCAGCACATAATTTGTCCGAGAGCTTAAGCCAATCTAAATTCCGTGCGGATCCCCCGTTGGTATCAGAGCTTGAAGTTATTCCTTTGGATTTCTGGTTAGTAATGGCTTTCTAAATTCTTTCATAATTTCTAGGAAAACAGGAATGGAACGATCAAAAATTTAATTAAGTTGAGAAAAGAGAAGGGTTAGTTAATACCGAAAAGCTTGAAGTTTGGGAGACGTGTACTTAGTATAGGCGATAAAGAGGGAAAAAGTACCCAAATGAGGGGAATAGTACCATTACATTCGTAATATTAAGAAGGCACCCAAATGAATGGCTAGAAAGTTTTAATCTAACGGTTTTAAAAGCATGAAGCACAAGGTCCATATGCTTCATGAAGCACGATAGCATCTCCCATATATATATATATATATATTTATATATATTTAACAACATGTCTTCAAATAATTTACAATTAAGTTAATACTTACCAAATTATACTGAAAATTTTTATGAAATTTTCATTTTTAATATATGAATCACTAGTTAACATAATGTAAGTAAAATATTGGTGTATAATGTATACCTATCAAAACTTCACCATCGAATATTTACCCATCAAAACGCTATGATTAAATATTTATCCAAAAATCTCATTATTTTCAATATATCCCGTAAATTGTAATATCTCAATTAAATTAAAATTTAAGATTCATAAAAAAATAATGGAGGAAATGCCCTTTTTCATTTTCATTCCCGTGGTTCTTGATATCGGTGGATGGTAATTAACTAATCATATCCTCTGTGGATTTTTTTCTCCACCATCTTTGGAGCTTGATTTTTACCATCATATTAAAGATCAACGTTGATACGTCAACTACATGATTCAAGAAATTTTTTGATATTATTAACTAAATTGTTAATCTTTAATTCAACGTTCCACAGAGAATTTCGATTTTCATGGATGAGGTATTTTTCTTGATATGTGAGATTTGAACGCAACACAGTTGTGACTTGTGATGGCTCATATGAAACCTCTTCAGATACTTTAGAAGATGGCCAGCCCAGTGACACCACCAGCCCAGGCCCAGCCCAGTGGTTACCAGTTGCACACATGCAACTAGAGCGTGGAATCATAGTCTCTGGTGCACATATTTCATATTTGTTTCTTTTAATAACTAAACTACCCCGCTACTAACAGAGTAGCACTCACATTAGTATTAGTTCATCATCTACATAGAACATTTAACCTTTTTGTCTCAACCTTTATCTATAGCCGAAATGAAACTTAATGATAAATATATGAACCGTAGTTTCAAACAAGCCCACTAACTTAGTCTAAGGTAGATCCGATCCGCCTACTGTGTCTGTGCCTATCAAAGTAATCTGATGACGTGATGTTAAGTCGGCCCATGGGCCTTTACAGATTCGAATGTGATCTTAAGTGGGCCCCAGAATCATCAGATTCTCAGCCCATTCCCAATTTCCCATCCATCCAAGTATCCAACCACGTGGCCATGGCCCCACGCCCACGCGCACCCCAATAATTCTATTTTTAATATTATTAAATTTTGTATTGTTCTAATTGTTGACACGTTTCCATCAATACCAGTGCCTAACCTTTTTCTCAATTTTCAACTTCACTTTCCGGGATGCCTCTTAGTCTGTTACTTTATTATTGTTGATAAAGATAATGTTTACTGAATATCATATTATCGATTTTATTATATATATTTAGTTATATATTTAGTTGAGATATCTTACATGTTATTTGAGTTATTATATATATTATATCATAACTACTTTAGTAAAAAAATAACACGTATGAAATGCTGAAAAATGCAGTGTATGAAAAATAGCACAAACTATAAAATACAAGGAAATATAACTAAATTTAGAAACAAACAATAAATACGACCTGCGTATCATAAAATCAAATTTCAAATTCTACATTGAAGAGTCGGTGGACCCCACATTAATTGATGTACTTCCCTTTTTTTGGTTGGGTGCATGTGTATCAGCGAATTAAATTCTTTCTGAGTTATATTTTTTTCTAGGGAGCTGATAGGTAGATACCTTATTTGATACTAACTATTAATATCGATTTTACTATGTATTTGTAGTTTAATTATCATGTACATTATTTGAGTTATTATGCATGTTATTTTTTGAAATGAAATAGTTATACATGTTGCCGATTTTATTATGCATTTTTAATTGAGTTATCGTACACATTATTTGAGTTATTATGCATGTTAATTATTTTCTGTAATGAAATAGTTATATATGTTACTTTTTGTACTGAAATAGTTATGATATAACATGTATAATACTCAAATAATGTGCATTATAACTCAACTAAATGTGCATAATAAAATCTGTATCAATAGTTGATATCAAATGTGGTATCTACGAAACATTATTCTTTTTTCTATACCCATTGTATTCCTATTTAATTAAGTTCATAATAAAATTAGAAAGTTTATTACATCGTCAATAATGTAATTTTAACCGTTGAATGTTTCATAAGATTTAATGTACTCTAATTTGAGATGCACATCAGCATTACTCTATTATTATATTATTATATATATTTTCAAATCCTCATACCATAAATAAGAAAGCGAGTAAATGAGAGTAGATATATTAATAAAAGGATGAATTGGATACGCGGTTGGCAGATGGTTACAAAAGTACTAAATAATATTGAATATTATTTCGTTACCACCACAAAAGATCGAGTGAGTCAAGCAATCAGTCAAAATAGAAATAAATTGTTAATTTATTCATAAATAAATAAATATAGAGAGAACGTTACACACTCCTCAAGTCCTCTTTTGTGCTGTTGAAAAAGAGAGATCAATTCAAACCCATACAAAGAAGGAATTACTAGTAGATCTCTCTTCCTTTCTCTCTCCCTCTCTCGCTCAGTCCAAATCACCTGACCTGAAGCAATTAAACGATTAATGAGAATGGCAACACCACCATTACTGCTACTGCTAATGGTACTAGCACTAGCAACCATTACTGTTACAAGAGCAGCAGCCATGACGATCGGCGTCAATTACGGCGCCATGGCCGACAACCTTCCCCCTCCGGCTCAGGTGGCCGCCTTCCTTCGCGACCGCACCTTCATCACCCGCGTCAAGCTCTTCGATTCCAACCCCGCCTTCATCCGCGCCTTCGCCAATACCTCCCTCTCCGTTGCGGTGACGGCCCCCAACTCCGCCATCCCCGACCTCTCCACCCCTTCCGGAGCCTCCGCCTGGCTCTCCCAGAACCTCCTCCCCTTCCTCCCCGCCACCAACGTCACCCTTCTGCTCGTCGGCAATGAGGTCTTGGCCTCCCAGGATCGCACTCTCATCGCTCGCCTCGTCCCCGCCATGCGCTGCGTCTCCCAGGCACTCTCGTCTGCAGGGTACCCGCACGTGCGCGTGTCGACCCCGCACTCGCTGGGCATTCTCTCGGCCTCCGAGCCCCCCTCCACGGGGCGCTTCCGCAGGGGATACGATCGCTACATCTTCGGGCCCATGCTGGAGTTCCACCGCAAGAGCAAGACGCCCTTCATGGTCAATCCCTACCCCTACTTTGGCTACAATGGTCGCACCCTCGACTACGCGCTCTTCCGCCCCAATGCCGGGGTGTTCGATCCTGCCACCAGCATCAATTACACCAGCATGTTCGAGGCGCAGCTTGATGCCGTCTATTGGGCCATGAAGAAGCTCGGCTACGGCGACGTGGACATCGCCGTGGGGGAGACGGGCTGGCCCACGGTAGCGGAGGCGGGGCAGATCGGGGTGAGTGCGGCGGATGCGGAGGCCTTCAATGGCAACCTCATCCGCATGGTGGATTCGGGGCTGGGCACGCCCATGATGCCGAACCGCACCTTCGAGACCTACATCTTTGCACTCTTCAACGAGAACCAGAAGCCCGGTCCCATCGCAGAGCGCAACTTCGGCCTCTTCAATGCCGATCTCACGCCCGTCTATGACGTAGGATTGCTGCGAGATCCGGTCGGTACTTAATTCATACCATCATTTTTTTTATTTTTACTATTTTTGTTTATTTATGATGGATAATAATTGTGGTGACTAATGCAAGTACGCAAAACTGTGGTGCTTACAGGCCATAGATTAGAATTAGAATAGAATAGATTTTGTTCGAATTTGCTCTCTGCTTCAAAGAAAGAAAGCGTGAGGGGACAGGGGAGTATGGAGACATTTCACATTTGTTGTGTCATACTCATCTGTGCTTCTTCCAGACACTTTCCTTGAAGAATGCTTATGGATTCTCTTTTGTTTGTACCAATGTATCGTATTGTATGTCACAATTTCAAAACTGCACGACACGCTTCTGCCAAACAAAGCAAACTAAAGCTGGGCCTGGGCCTGGGCCTGGGCCTGGGCCTGGGCCACTTCCCTTTTTCCCGCATTAACTATTAATATTATTCTTCCCCAACGGCCGTATTTGTATTATTCAATTCAATTCAATTTAATAACCCCCCTAAATCTAAACTTTCTTTTACCTAAACTCTATTATTCGATTTTATTTTCCAAAATTTAATAATGAGATGCCATCTAATCATTTTGGAATTCTCCAAACTTTTAACACCTTGGAATATTCATATGCAAATGTGCAGACTGCACAAGCACCAGCTCCGAGGGGGTCGGGCCCCGCAGCACCTACGCCGAGTGGGTCAGGCGTTGGGAGCAAGAAGTGGTGTGTGCCGAAGACCAATGTAAACAACACCGTGTTGCAAAACAACATAAATTATGCATGTCAGTATGTTGATTGCAAGCCAATTCAGGCAGGTGGGGTGTGCTTCCAGCCTAACACACTGCAGGCGCATGCTGCCTATGCTATGAATGCGTACTATCAGGCTAACGACCGGTATGATTATGACTGCGATTTTGCTGGCACTGGTGTTGTCACTCAAACTGATCCAAGTATGCATGCATTTTACTACTCTCCATCTCTTACTATTATCTTGCATTTTAATTAGTAAGACCAATTAACAAATATGCAGATTTATGCGTTTCTTCGCCGCAGGCTACACAGGCGCAGGCTCCGGTGGCAGCTGTAAGTTCAGGTCGTAGGAGGGAATACTACAGCTGGAGAATCAGATGCCTGCTCTTAACATTTGTTTCTTTTTTGTGTAGCTTTTGATCGGAATGATCAAATGATATCTCTCTCTTTTACATTACATTACAGTACAAAGAGAAAAAGGAAAAGAAGAGGAAGCTTTCATACTTTCTACTTTATACTTTCCGCTTTCTATTAGAGGACTGGAGGCTTAATCTATTCTAATGTATTAGACTAGATTAGCTAGTTAGGATTTTAGAGGAGGAGCCGAGGAGGGTTGGGCTCTGATATTCTTTAAAGTGACTTTTTTAAGTTAATTTATTTATCATTGTAATGTTTACTTCTGATGTTAAAATATATTTATATTTATATTTAAGACCTTTTAATTTATATTAATGTGGTTCTGAGTTCAATAATTTTGGTCAGGCGTAAGTACTGTCATTATTTGTCTGAAACATTAGTTGAAACTTAGGCACCTATAATTAATAAGTAGTTGAGCTCTTGGGTTTTTTTTTTTGTTTTTGTATTTTAGACTTTAGGTTTGAATTGTCTTGAGAGCTTGAGTTTGGGTCCGATATATTAGTTAGGCTTGGAACGTGGGGGTTTTGAGTTTTATGCTTTTTTTGTTTAAAATGATTAAATGATTGTGATTAGTTTTATTTATTTCGTTTGCATAGTTTGTTTCATTTATTCGGCTTTCATAATTCACTTACCTTGCATGATCTTCATGTTTTATTTTGTTTTCTTGACCTGTCTTTATTTTTCTGCTTATTTCATTTGTTCAAATTATTTGTATTTATTTTGTTTGTAGAGTTTATTCTGCTCTATTTGGTTTTATTTGACTTGTCTTATTCATCTGAATTGTGATTTTGTTCTTCGATTTGGTGTTTAAACATATTTGAATTTTAACTGAGGTTCAGGTTTGCAACTTCAAGTTTTATTCGGGACTTGGTTTAGGGCTAAAAGATTCGGATCTAGGTTTTGAGTTTGCTTGGTATTTGAGTTTTGGCGTTGAATAACGGAATTGATTATATTTATTTACTCGTATATTTTTGCTTGTTTATTTGGATGTGGTATATCACTTCATTTATGTCTTTATATTTATTAGTGCTGTTTATTCTTTTGCTGTTTATTTATAGTTGTACGATTACTTCACTCATTTTGTATTTTTATTTTATTTTATTGTTACACTCTTTTTTGTCATATTCATCATTATTTTGTTTTTGGACGTATATTGTATGGCATTTATAATTTTGCGATTTTTGGTAGTCATATTCATTATAACAAGATTGATGACTTGCATTTGAAATGAAATTCTGTGCGTAACTTTTATTTTGCAGAGAGGAGAATTTTTTTTCTGAATCGTTAGATTGAATATTAACTATTCAGATTAATAATATAAAAAACTCTTCTGAATCATATGATTAACGATAGAGCGTCGATCTTTAATCTGACGGTTCAATCAAATTCTGCTGAAGCATTATCCATTCGAGAGGCTGTTAGACTTGGGTTTTCCTTTATTTCTTTTACGCACACATATTTGCTTTGTTTTCCAAACTAAATCGATAAGGTTCAGTGCTTGTATTGTGAACTTGGATTCGATGCTACACAGATAACACACACACATATATATAAGGCTGTTAACGAATTGCATTTTGAATGTTTTACGTTTTGTATCGTCGTGACGTAATATTAAACGCAAGAAATTTTTGTTGTACTTGTTAAATGCAATATAAGACTCAAATGATTTTTGTTGCATTTAGTTAAACACAACGTAAACACAAATGATTCGTTACGTTTTGTTTTAAATATTTCTTACGTCATGTTTATTTAAAATATATAAAATCATATAAAATCATGCTTATATAAGTTAGCAAATCATCATCTATTCGCATTCTTTAAGCATTAAGCGTTCTGAAAGTTATAAAATAAAAAACAATTAAAATAACGATTTTTTTGAGAAGTTATAAGTTAGTAATTAAATAATGTTGATATAGTGTATTTAAACTTATAAAGCGTTTTCAGTTCATTATAGACTTTATAGTGCATTTTCATTTCGTCTTCTTCTAGAATACTTCTCGTCTCTGTCACTATCTTTTCTTCTCGAGGACCTTTTTGCATCATTTCTCCCTCTCTTCTCTCAATGTAGTTCTGTCTTCCCTTTTTCTTAATTTTTCTCTTAAGCTTGCTTAACAACGTATTTCAATGTTCAATGTTCATTAGTCTAAAATAATTTAAATGCAACGTTTAATGTCCATTTTTACTTATTAGTACAAAATTGGTAATGATTCTTTGCAACTAGTCCAAAATTAGTTTATAGATCAATATTGGAATAATTGCACTCTCAATTTATTCATTGATCGCTTTCATTATTCAGTTAAATTTAATTTTTTCGTGTTAGGATTTAGAATATAATCACTTATAAGTTGATTTAAATTTTAGGATTTAGGATTTAGGATATAATCATTTTTGTGTTCACTATTATACAATAATAGATGAACTAATTATATTAATTTGTTCACTGATCGCTTTCACTGTCTTTTTAGTAATACGCAAAAAGATGGACCCATTAGAAAAGGCCAAGCAAGTGGTCCAGATTCTTCTAAGGAAGATTATCACTACAATTTTGTGTACCCTTCAATCCAATCTGTGGCCAAGAACCTGAACTGGTTAACATCATCCATGCTTGTCCAGCCTGCCCAGGCCAATGATCTCAAGTGAAAAGGATCAGCACAGAGTAGTAAGAAGTGGAAAAGATGCAAGGGCAAGGGTAAGAGAAAGGGCAAGAATATCAAGGACAACAAGAAACATGTGGAATGTGATGAATGTTGGAACTCTCCATCTGAGTCATTTGACACTCCATCTGATAGTAAGAACTAAGAATTTTCTTTATTTATTTATTTATGAATCTGTTGATGAAAAATGACGATTTAATATAAATTCATTGTATGACAGATTTAATATGAAAGGTTGAATCTGTTATTTATAAAAAAGAAATACAATTTCTGAATTATGATGTGAATAGTAAGAAGTAATAATTTTATTTATTTCAGCTTCATCAGGTTCAGTAGATGATAATTCGAATAACAAAGAACATGTCTTTGAGTGGGAGAAGCCATGAGAGTGGGATTGAAGTCCTAACTGATGGAGGACCAATGTTGTCACTTGTTTGTATATTTAACTCCTGATTTTTTTTTATTTTGTTGGTATAGGGACATAGAGTTTATGCATGAGTTTTTTGTTTGTCTAAATCCTGATTTGATGAGATACATTTTTTTGGAGGAAATTGGTGAAAAACAGTTAAGTTAATTTTAACGTTATGTACTTCAATACTTATGTTTTAATTTGTTGTTTTAGATTCAGTTATAATGTTGATGTGTGTTTGCATGTATTTTTTCTATTTTTCAGAACTTTTTCATAACTATTTGGCTTTGTTGTGCATCGTTAGTTGTGATGTTAAACGTTAAAAACATAAATATTTTTAACATTTCTTATATTTAACTAAACGCAAACATAAATGCAAGAAAAAAATCTTACGTTTATTGAACGCAACGTAAGACACAACATCCTTACGCTCTTAAAACACAACTAGATAGACATTTCATAGATACACTTTGAACATTAGCACAAAGATAACTAACAAGGCAGTGATGACATGTTTGTTTCTTTTAATTCGAGGATTTAAGGTCAAAGGATGGAGTGTAGGAAAAAAAGTAATAGAAAAGCTTGTGTCAAGCAGTTGAGAAATATCAAAATGCCTTGATTTAATTAACTATAATTTTATTATTAAAAACTAGCTCTTCATCTAGTAGTTAAGAGCAATAATTTCGGAGGTCGCAAGTTCGAAAGTCAACTCTGAAAGACTTTAGATCAAACTACAGGGGCGAATTCAAATCTTAATTAAGTCCGAACACAACTAAATCTAGGCACCGAAGTTGAGTCAAGTCGGACACAAATCTACTAAAATTCACTAAAATATCATTAAAATGTCATTTGTCACTAAAAATAACTAAAAAAACATAAAATTTTATGTCTTTATGAAAAATCAATAGATCCGCCTTGAATCAAAGTTTGAATTATATTTGAAACAAAGACTCCATTTTTTCTAAAAAAACAATTTTATTATCATTTTTTTCCTTTAAACTACTAAAGGAACAGAATTTGAAATCATGGTTGTGTTAGTCTTCAACTCTTCATTGGATCAGCGAATTAGTAAAGTTTTTTTTTAAGGAAAAGATGGCGTCAAATCCTTAAATTTTATAATTGATCACGATGTCATCTATGTCTCTTACGGATCCAAATCTGTTACTCTGTAGTATCGTTCAATGCAGTAGCGAACGGTCCGAATTGATCACATATAATTTTGGATTAATCGCTTGCGATGATAATAAAAAAAAAAAATTTAAACTTTGACACGAATTTTAAAGCAAATAAAAAATCAGACGGCTAGTGTAGTATGCTATACGGTACTGCGGTGTAAGAGAAGTAACAGAAAAGAGATGAAAATAGAGGAAAATTGAAGAAAGAATTGAAATGCAAACAGCAAAGTTAGTAAAGTTTTGAGTTCCAATCATTATGCATCAGCAGAGAAGGTAAGGAGATATCCAGTTTTTGTTCATGTGGTGCATTCTCCGTGTGGCAGTTTGTTTTGGTGCACTATCTGTAGCTGACTAGAAGTATTATAACTTGTTATATTAAATGATACAAAGAATTCTTAGAAGACTTTCCAAGGGAGATTCGCGAAACTATGAAAAGCCATTTTTCTAAGGGATCTCCTTTCCAATGCAACCTGCTCCCTTGGCTGCTTTCAATTTTCTTTCTTAATTCAAATATACTGGACCCCAAAAAAAAAAGTACCCACAAAAGCAGTCTTAGTTTAATTTGATTATAGTGGAATAAAGTGAGAAAGTCTCTATAATGTTTCTTTACACTCTTCCTTCACCTTATAATCACCTCTCTTATTTTCCACACCCTTCTTAAGTTTTCTTCCTAATCAAGCTGCCATGATCAACACTCAACATCCTCCACATGAAATTAAAGTGGGGAGAAGTAAGCTATCAAGGCTATGTTCATCAATTCCCCTCTTTGCCAAGCTCCTTATCACTGCTCTCCTAATCACTGCTCTTATTTTGATATTAATTACACAACTGCGCCACTCACACCACCATCCTCCACCGCCGCCTCATGCTATACCTACACCGCTCGATCCAAACACCACAATTCAGTTTGATTTCTCACCTTACCTCCGTCTTTACAAGAACGGTAGAGTTGAGCGTCTCGGCGGCACGAGAGTCGTCAGTGCAGGATTAGACACTGCCACTGGGGTCAATTCCAAAGATGTAATTATCAATTCTACCACCGGCCTTAGCGCACGGCTTTATTTACCGAAACTCAACACCACAATGGAGAAAAAGTTTCCAATCATTGTTTTCTATCATGGCGGTGCGTTTGTTGTTGAATCTCCTTTTTCTCCTACCTATCATGATTATTTAAACACACTAGTTTCAAAAGCAAGGGTTGTGGCTGTGTCAGTGAATTACCGACGTGCACCAGAGCACTGGCTTCCGGTCGCATATAACGACTCCTTCGAGGCATATAAATGGACTGTTTCAAATTCTAATTCTGGCCCAGAAGAATGGTTATCCAAATATGGTGATTCGGATCGTTTATTTCTAGTCGGCGACAGTGCCGGTGGAAACATAGCACATAATGTTGCAATCATGGATGGGGTGTATGCACTAGGGTTAGCTTTATTGAATCCATACTTCTGGGGCCCGAAACCAGTCGGTAATGAAACGAAAGACCCACAAACCAGGCGCATGATGGAGGTGACATGGGAGTTTGTGTGTAACAACAAATACAGCATTGACGACCCGCTTGTCAACCCGATGGGGACCCCATCCGTGTGGGAACACTTGTCGTGCGAGCGTGTGTTGTTGACATTGTCGGAGCTGGATAAGTTTGAAGAGCGGGGAAAGGCATATGTCCAGGGGTTGAATGAGAGTGCATGGGGTGGAGAAGTGGAGATGTATGAGACCAAAGGGGAAGATCATGTCTATTTCTTGTACCACCTCCAAAGTGTCAAGGCTGTGAAGGAGATGGCATTTGTGGCTTCTTTTTTGAATAGTTCTTAGTTTTATATTAATCTAATTTTCACTTATTTATTTACGCTGAGATTGGTTACTGAAGGATTGTACGTAGTCGGTACAGTAGTACAGTAGTATGATTCTTTTAAATTTTTAGATGAAAGTAAATTGATTCAACGGAGGATGATTATGTTTAGTTAGAATTATACAATAATAAGAGCAATAATTTGAAATTGAAACTCTAACAATACTAATTTAAGTAGATTATTATACTGCTTTTTGTATATGCAATGGTATTAGGTAGTGACTGCATTTGGATCCACATGCTAATTGTGATTTGTCTTTTGCAATTGTCAATTGTTGCATAGAATAAGGATGTTGCAAAGAGTTCAACAACACTCACAACTCTAACAATATATATGTGGTTATGCAATTACTGCCACGTACACTGAGGTGTCAGAATCCGATCGATCCGAGAAATCTGTCCGATTTGGTTCAATCTGAATTCGATTCGACTTGATATTTTAGTAAAGTCAAACTATCTGAATCCGATCCGATCCGATCCGAAATGATCCGTAATCCGAGACGAAGCGACACATGAGCGACCTGAGCCCAACCCGACCCGAGACGACCCGTAACCCGAGATGGTGCGACATATGGGGACCCAAGCCCGACTCGACCCGACCCGACCCGACCCGAGACAACCGTAATCCGAGATGGAGCGACACATGAGTACCCGAACCCGACCCGACCCGACCCGAAACAACCGTAATCCGAGATTGAACTTACACCCCTAGTTTACGTACAAGAATCGAAATCTTTGTGCTTAATTATGATCTATTTGGAAACACTGCAGCACCTCTTCCTATCATGCCCTTAGCAAGACAAATTAATTTGGATCACATGCATGCGCTCCTGGGACGAGATGCAACAAGATGAAGGTTTTGTAATATGTTAGGAAAATGACTTTATTTGAACAGTTACATTATAATTTTCTTCCTTTTTTATTTTCCTCTCAGGTGTAATAAACTACTGTAAATACTTTGTTTTTTTAGAAATCTAAAGAGGCAATGCCTATTTTTCTCAACAAAAAAAAGTTATAACCTATTTGGTGCATGGAGGGTAAATGTTTTACTAAACGGAGTTACATTATGTATTTTTTTTAGTGTAGATGGTTGTTCCATATTTCTCATACTTCCAAGGCTCTTCTCTGATTCTCTCTTCTCATATTTGTGGTTTAGGTCCTTGGAAAATTCTTTACCTATCACTTATTTGAGTATGCTCTTACATTGGAAAAAATAATCTATCAACTTCATCACTTCACGTCTTCACCCCGCTACTCTCTCTCCCTCTCTCGATTCACAACAAGACCAAAGACAACCAGTTGAAACATAAAAAAGAAAAAGAAAGAAAACCAATCGATCAAGACCAAGACAACGACGACTTACAAATTCAACGAGAGCAAGCCCCAACCAGACCCACACTAAGATCCACGTCTTATTAATAATTGATACCTAGATTACTAGATAGATATATAAACACGCACCTCCCTACAAATTCAAACCCGCAATGCCCCAACCTCCTTCTACTAATTCCTCCATGGCCACCTCCTCCGACTCCAACACCACCAACATAATTCCTCCTCTTCCCGTCGTTCCTCCTCCCAAAGAAGGCGACGAGCTCGTCTACGAATCTCTCCCTTGCATTCGCATCTATAAAAGCGGTCTCGTCGAGCGCTATTTTGGGTCTGAGTTCACCCCGGCAATCACTGATCTCGCCACTGGCACCACTTCCAAGGATGTTGTAATTGACGAAAGGATTGGTGTCGGTGCCCGGGTGTACCTCCCGAAATTAACTGATTCGGGTAAGAAAATCCCCATTCTGGTTTACTACCATGGGGGAGGGTTCTGTCTTGGTTCGGCCTATAATCCCACTTTTCACAATTACTTCAATCGGTTTGTTTCCATGTCCAATGTGTTGGTTGTCTCGGTCGAGTATAGATTGGCGCCTGAGCATCCCGTGCCGGCGCAGTATGAGGATTCCTGGTTGGCGCTTGATTGGGTCGTTTCTCATTCGGATGGTGCCGGACAGGAGGCATGGATCTCTAAGCATGCCGACTTTGATCGGCTTTACCTAGGTGGAGAGAGTGCTGGTGCTAATATTGCGCACCATATGGCGATGAAAGTGGGGTTAAGTGGAACTGGGAGACCAGTGAAGATCAAGGGATTGGCAATGATTCATCCTTATTTCTTGGGTAGTAACAAGGTTGATTCGGATGGTATAGATCCGGCATCCAGCGAGAGTTTGGCAAGCCTTTGGAAGGTTGTTAACCCGACTACGACTGGAGTTGACGATCCGTGGATCAATCCTTTTGTCGACAGTGCACCAAATTTGAATGTATTGGCCTGTGATCGGGTTTTGGTTTGCGTTGCAGAGAAGGATACACTGAGAGATCGAGGCAAGTTGTATTATAACAAATTGAAAGAGAGCGGATGGAGCGGAGAGTTGAAGCTTAGACAAGCGGCCGGTGTGGGCCACACTTTCCATTTGTTATTTTCAGCACATGAGGAGGCAATTCAACAAGATCGCGCTATTAGCACATTTCTCAATAATTAATTGGTATTTGGTTAGGGGTTTTTTGGCATCTATTTGATTAGTTTTTTGTAACAATAACAAAACACAATTGAACACTCAGACCTCAGTTTTTTGTGTGTTTTACTTGTGCTTGATTAAGGTTTTTTATTTTCTTTTTATTATAATTTGTTGACTAATTTTTTTATTAACTCTCAAGTACTGTTAGTTTGATAATATAAATGTGTAATAATTTAAAAAGGAAAATGTTTCGCGGATTCCAACTTCGATACCGTCAGCGATACCAACTGGATACGTCCAGTTGAGTTCAGACGAAAATTTGTTTTACTTATGATGCATATTGTTTTCGTTATTATGTATGTTGTTTTCGTTATTGTGCATCTAATAACATGCATAACAGTTAAATACTTATGATTTATATGCTAAGTTCAATATGTTTTTTTGTTCTATTTATGATTTATTATGAAAATTTGTTTTACTTATGATGCATATTATTTTCGTTATTATGCATTTTGTTTTTGTTATTGTGCATTTAAAAACATGAATAACAGTCAAATACTTATGATTTATATGTTAAGTTCATTATGTTTTTTTATTCTTATGATTTATTATGTTTTCGTTATTATGATTTATGCATAATGTTTTTGTTATTATGCATGTTATTTACTTGCATAATAACAAAAAAATAACATGCATAATAATAAAAACAACATGCATAATAACTAGAACAACTTTTCAAAATAAATGCAATTGGATTCGTCCAGTCCGCATCGATGAGCGTAGCGATCCGCGTCGGTGAGCGTAGCAACATTCGTTTTCAGTGGAGCGTCCGATCAATTATATGCATAATAACAAAAACAATATGCATAATACAAAAAACAACATGCATCATAAAAAAAACAACATGCAAACTGAATTCAACTGAATTTGTCCTGTTGGTATCGATGGTGGTATCACTGAAGGTATCGATATATCAGCTCCCATTAATTATGACTCCACAAAGATAGCCGAATTAGGGAGGGTACACGCGCTAGAAGGCAAACATGTACTGAAGCTTCTCTTCGTGATTTGAATCTTCAGCTGGAAATTCGTTTTCCCGCATTTGCGCCGGTATTTCAGTAGCTGAATCGAATTCTATTATATGTTTATGCGTGAACTGGTAGGAACAACTATGTACCGATGCATATAACAAATTCACGATTATGATATAATTAAGTCAGAAAGCTTTACTGAGCTGTGTTGAGTTTTCAAAACCTTATGATTTACGCTAATTGGTTGGTGACATATTTGAAGGGAAACAATTTAATACAAAACAAGATGGACATAATTATTACATAATTAAAATTAGAATATCTATAAATTTATGATTTCATGATTAACACAGATACTTTATTAGTTGATAATAATAAAAAACAGTTTCTTTCCCCTAAGAGAATACAAAAAGCCTACCTTATTACTTGTTCCAATATGATTCCAACATGGAAATCTGGGTTTTTTTTTTATCTTATACTTCTTTATTTACAGCCCTACAGATGATTATTCTGACCAATTTCCAGTCAACCTTCAGAGCGAATTACCACAGAGAAAACAAACCAACAGAAATCCTACGGAAGACCTCACTGTACACACAGGCCACAGCAAATACTATTTTTCCATCTAACCAATAATTTAAGAAGAAATTAAAACTTTAAGCAAAAAATTAAAGTTAAAAATATTCTTTCATCAGTCCAAATGTAAACATTCCCATTTTTATCGGCAGATGCTAGAGGGATCCCACGCTCGCTCCATGCACATGACAGCACAACAGAAGAATGCCCATCTAGAACAGTAACTGCCCCATCTCTGACCCTCGACCAGATATGAATATTCCCATCAGATGAACCAGCCGCAATGGAATTTCCGTCTGGGCTGATGCAGGGTCGGCTCCACCCTGTGAAAACCTGATTCCCACTGGCACGGAAAGTACCATATACCTCCAGTGTTCTTATATCAAAAAGGTTGTGTGCATTATCCTTCCCACTTGTCAGGATAAAGTTTCCACTTTTTGAAACACAAACAGATGTCACCTAAATTAAGGAACTTCTTATCAGATTGTATTACCAGAACAGCAGAACAGTATCATTTGAAGGCCAAACAATTGCAAGTTAAATTACAAAAAATTAAGCAGTGCAATTTCATGTGCACTCCTACAATAATAACATGCATATAAATATACCATAGAAACTGAGAAGTTTCATGCCAATGGTAAAACCCTATAAAGCATCAGATATATTAGATATGATCCTAATCCTAGATGCCAACTCATTTCTCCCTTATTCAAAATAACTCTGGAGTACCCTTCTTATGGGCATATATTGTGAAATATCATGCAAAAGCCCATATAACCATAAAACATCTTAGGTGGCCCCTCCCCCACAAAACTTCCACTGATACTGTCAGGTTCTTAAAGCACTTGTCAGATCATTTTCTAAAGTTTTAGCTAGTTTCAGAATTCCTTGGGTTGTTTCTTATTTTCTTTATATTGGGCTTTGATTAGAAGAACAAAAGGAGAGAGAGCCAACATGTGAATAAATTGGAGATGAGGATTGTTACTGCCTTCTAAAAAATAGGATAATTATCGCTTTTGACATTTTATCAAAACAATCAGAGAAATGAACCAATCAAATTACTTGATTCTTTCCATCTCTTACCTTAATGTTTTTAATACAATTCCTTCTATTATGCATGCTTTGCCTTGAATTTAGTTTAATTACTCAAATCTAGGAGTGGCGTAAGGTTATTTTGTAGTAATGGCCTTCGACAGACACAAGGGGCACATAAGATGCTGATAATGTTTTATTGGGAGTACAAATGCAAGTTATTCCACACAGAGGCTGTACCTGTGGGTGGGCCGCCACCTGGCTTGTACACTTCCCCTTACGAATATCCCAGAGCCTCAGATTCCCGTCCACATGACCAGAACACACTGTATCTCTATCCACAAATGCTAGGGAGTTGCAATTACTCGGGGACATAATAGTGTTAACACAATAACCCATGTTTAAATCCCAAAGTTTAATTGTATGGTCCAGAGCAGCACTTGCCACAGTGAATGCTGCCACCTGACTTGCATCCACCGAACAAACCTTGTTCAAATGGCCTGTTAGAGTATGCCTCAACCTACCACCACTTAACTCCCATACACATAAATTGTTCGAACTACATGCTGCAACCACTGATCTATTCTCATTCGTCACAGCCAGGTCAAGCACTGACCCGACTGACCCCTGGAGAGAGGAAATCATGGCACCAGTGTGCGGGTCCCAGATCTTGACAGTGCGGTCCTGGCCACCAGTGACCAGGCGATCGGAATTGTGTTGGAAGATGAGAGACCCACACCCACCTTGGTGGGCTTGGATGGTGACTTTGCATATGGAAGGGAGAGGTGAGTCAATAAAGTCCAAGTAACCAGCTTCGGCACGGCGTATCATGCCGTCAGCTTGCTTTTGAGCATTTTGTTGGATGCCACCTATGCCAGCAGCACGTAGTTTCAAAATCATATCTTCATACATGGCATTAGCCTGTTAAATTATTCTTTTTATTATCATAAAAGAAATTGTCCTTATAAAGCTGATATGATGTGATTTATAAATTTTGTAATATGATTGAGGCGTTAGCAGTATATAAACAAAAATGAGATGTAAATTTTGATCAAGAATTCATGGTCCAAGTGATCATAGTAGAATGATTCTGTACAGGTGTAGTCAGAAAACACAATATCATTCAGTAATATTATTATAGGAGTTGATATTTAGTGGCACACATTAAGTTTTAGAAGTAAAAGATATCGTTTGATGGTAAATGCAAGTGAATAGGGATGCAAATTGCTTAAGGAGTTTGATCTGTACACTTTTGAACATTGTCACAGGATTTGGAAATAATCTATGCATTATGTATATCATCAATCATACAAGTGCATGAAATTTGACACGCTTCTTGCCATGTATGAAATGACTTGATATCTTCAATAGTCCATTTCTACTTTCTTTTAAAGAACTATGAACTGTCAATCTAATTACATGAAACTTGATTAACAACCAATCTATAGGGCTATCAACATGCCTACATTTTTTTTATTTATTTTCAAAAGATTTCATTTTGCTTGCTTTCAGAAATACTGTAAAGGTTGTCAAGTTAATCAGTTGCCAATGGATTCCAACCCCAAACACCCCTCTCCTCCATCCAACAGAAAGAAAAAAATGATGACGCTGATAACAAAAAAGAAAGCATAATTACAATTACACTTATACAGAAGGAACTACCTCATTGAGCTTTTCAGCATCTTTCATCTTCTCTAGTATCCATCTATCAATCAAACTTTTGTTCTCAGCTTCGGCAGCTCTCAATTTAGCCAGCACATCCTCTAATTGTGATTTTAGAGACTGGTTTTCAGAAAATAAAAGATCAACTGCCTTTGTTTTCTCCTGCAGGTCCTCTTTAAGTACTGTGTAATCTTTGCTGACACATTTATACATTGAGTTAATAAACAATTCCTACTACATAATTACAAACTATTCATCATAAAACAAACCTTGTTTGGTCAAAGTTACTTTGGAGTTCTGTAATCTGAGCTTCTTTTTCCTCAACAAGAGATTTTAAATCTCTACACTCAGCTAGTACTACTAGTAGCTGTTCTGACATCCGTGATTGGGCTTTGTAGCATTGTTGTAATTCCATCTCTAACTTTTCTGCCTTCTCTTTCCATTCGAAGGACTAAAATAAACAAAGTTTATTAGAATTAACAATCTATCAAAAATTCAAGCAGAGAATTGCCACAATAAACCTATATCGCATGCCACCTACAACATGTTCGATGAAATGCGCAAGACAGTAGATAGATTCTACCTGTGTAGCAAAAGGCTTTGAAAGCGCATCAATTGCTGGTGCATGAGCGCCTTCTTCAACCAAATGTCGCTTCCTTAGACCTCTAAGCGCGCGCTTAATTGCTAACTTGCCTTTCTCTGCCTCCTCAGGAGTCCTAACGAAGTAACAAAATCAAAAGCAGAATTGTGAGATAAACAAATCGAACTAGCCGGAGAAAGAAAGAAAGAAGAACTGCTGGATTCCAACCCCCTAAAGAAACAAGTTCTTACATCTTGGATTGAATTTAACTAGTTCGCCGTTTCTCTTTCGTTTTTCTAATTCGAATTCTTTACTAGCACTAACGACTTCACTGCACCCGAACGACAAAGAAACCAACTGCACACGAAATCAACGAATGCAAAATAGATTACTCAAATGGGAGAAACCAAAACCACGAGAAAAGGAAGAGCGAGAGGGAGAGACTAGAAGGACATTGGCACCATTATTTTCTTACCAAAAATACCAAAAAAACATATAAATAGACCGCTGACCGAGGACGAAATAATTAAGCAATTAAAGAAATAATTAATTAGAAAACAAGACCTCAACCAATGTGATGCCACCTTACTTCAACCATAGGAACTTCATTAGAGACGACGAAACACCCCATATTATTCCTGGTCCAATCAGACCGGAATCGGCCGGCGACGATTTTAGAGAAAAAAAAATCGGTGGAGTCGGTTGAATCGGTCGATTTTGGTCGAGAATCGCGGAGTTGTCACCGATGCCGTCGAGAGGAGAGTTTGAGCGCAGCACGAATGGAGAAGGGTTCGAGTCTGACATGAAAGGAAATCCTGTACTGCAAACTTTTCTTCAGCAGCTGCATTTTAATATGACAGTCTAATTAACTATCAAGTTAATATTTTAAAACCTACTGAATTATAACAATGACGATCGTTCATTTTTAATCTGACGATTCAAATTAAAATACAACTCTCTTCTGCAAAAAAAGTGCAGCAGAAGATAAGAATACAGTTCGGCATTAATTAATTAATTAATTAATTAAACGAGCATGAATGGCTTGGTACCTCAAAACGAAATCCTTTGTAAAGAAAATTTTTTCTCCAAAATTTTTTTTATCTGAATCGTCAAATTAAAAATCAACGATTCTGATTAATAATATTAAAAAAAAATTCTGAATCATAACACTGACGATCGAGCGGTAATATAGTTTGTGAGTCCCTCTAGTGAGTTAAAAAAACGGGCCGAGTTGAAACCCGAGTCCAAGAGGTCCGACCGACCTCAAATTTGTGTGTGCTCGTGGAAAAAAAAAATTTCACGAGAATCTTAGACGTGTAGTGGTCAATATTAAAAAAAAATTCAACCTAAATCAAACCCAAATCGTTTCGATTCAGACAAGCCAACTTCTTTTATTTGTGTTAAACCCAACACATAACTCAGTCCAAACAACCCAAACTCAGCAAATATAAAATTCAAAAATAAAAAAACATAAAAATTGGAAAAATAAACTTAAAATAAAACAAATAACATTAATATGAATTTTATTTGAATGTTAATATTTTCTTTCAATTACAAAATTATTGTTGATGTTTTATATTTTTATCATTTTATTTTCATTTTTACAATTTATTTGAATTTTTATTTTTTATTTTTTGGAACTACAAAAACTTAACCAAAATCGACATTTTTAGTTCTATAATTTTGACATTTTATTTTTTGTTTTGGAACTTTTTGCATTTATTTTGATTTTTTAAAATTCAGAATAAAAAGAACCGACCAACCCCACTCAGATCGGATCTCCTCTAATCAGGTCTAAATCTCCCAATCCGTCAATTCACAAATCTCAGATGAGTTGCTGTCATTCTAAAAAAAATCCGTTCAAACACGACCCATCCAATTTGTTGGAACGACCAACTCATGGACCGGCTAATATATTGGACCGAACGTATTTGTACCGGCATAGCTCATTTGAGAGTTAAAGCTATGTAAATAGTCATCATTCGAATTTCGAACGCAAAACAAACAAAACGATTTTATTTTCAATTTTAATTTTCTATAATCACGTTGGTAATCCTTCAGTTGTAAATAGTCTGGTAACATAGGTTATGCTTCAGATCTCTAAATAGTTTGGGTTTTTTGGATCACAACTGTGCTTAGATTCATTAGGTCGGTTATTAAGAACATAACTTTACTTTTTGGTGGGCTCGCTAAGTTTTTGGGTGTTATGTTTTTGTTAAATGCTTAAGTGTTCTCTTCCACTCGCAGCTCACTCATTCTTGATGGCTAAAATACTGAACAATTTAAACGGATTAAATATGAGAAAGATGAAAAATCAACTAAGGAAACTTTTTATTAAGTAGAAGAATAATTTTATAACAAATAAATAGTTTGATTTTTTTCTAATCACATCAACTCTAAAACAATGCATATCGATTCTTATTTATATTAACTTGTGCATTTATTTATGCAACAGTCACCTAATTCAATAACAGCTAACATAACTCTTGATTGGAGTCTTCCTTAGTAATAACTACTCACTACACCAAAATTCAATTTTCACTACAAAACTATTTGTTGCGTAAAGAACCTAATTGTTGCATTAAACCTCTAACATAACGAAGCAAAATCGTTGAAATAAGTGGCGTAGCAATAAGTTATTGCAACAAAATTTGTTTTGTTGCTCATAACTTTATTACATCAATTCATTTGGACGTAATAGATTTGTGTTATAACAATTAACTTTGTTGCAATAATTTATGTGACTACAATATTATTCGTAGTAATAAATGATGCTACTACCACAATTGCATTTGTTGCGATAGATCAACCCACCACAATATTATTTATTGAAATTAATTATAATCACCATAAACAAAAATCGTTGCAATACATATAAAATATTCCAAAAAAAAATAAATTTCACAATATCACTATTTGTTTATCGAAAAAATAAAATACAAATCTATAGAAAAATAATAATTTCTCACGAAACTATCAACTTTCACATTATCAACTTCACATGAACAATATCTATATTTATTTACCCAAAAAAATTAAAAACAAAAAAAATCCAATGCACCTTGCGAAGCTTCAAATCCATACTTACATTTATCAAATAAAAAAGAAAAAAATACAATTCAGTCGTCCCAACATACCATTATTGAGATTAATATATCCAATTATTTTGATCCTCAAACCCAGCTACAATATGGATTAAATCTTAGCTTTTATACAGATTAATTGTTCAGAGTTCATACCTGAAAATAATGATGCATATGAATAGAGACCAACATAGGTTTCTGGTTGAAAATAATGACGCATTAGTCATATACTGCATTAATTGGAAGAGCAAGTGCGCATTAGTCTTTTGCTGAGTTCCTATACATGTCAAAAGTACCAGTAAGGACTGAGTTCCTACACATATTTTTGGTTGAAAATAATGATGCATATGAATAGAGACCAGTATAGATTTCTGGTTGAAAATAATGACGCACTAGTCATATACTGCATTATCATGTCTCTGAAAAATATTATTGATTCCACAAAATTCGGTTGCTAACATAACCAGCAAGCAATTCGTTCCAAGAAATAATATTCCTCTCATGAATGCATGTCACCAAATGACCTCCTCAAAAGACTAAACAACCCAAGCCGGCTTACATTGTGATCGGCGAATTTGTTACATACACATCTAGGTCTAACTCAATAATAATGGCAATTGCATGGATTTGGGTTCCCATGAAGAGGTTGTAAGAGACAATACATGATTTTACTAACAAATATACAGGCACCAAGTATCAGATGATGCAAAACTATTGCATATCTAATATTTCGTGCTAGGAACCAAGTGAAACGGGAAAAAAAGAAAGATCAAATAAGAAAATGAATGCTATATACCTGACATGATCATGCCTTACTTCGATACGCAGTACACAGCTCAAAACATTTAAATACACATAATACAAACAAAAGCTCGTGCAATAATTTGATTTTAAAACTATTCTATTTTTGGTTGAAAACAGAGGGAACATTACAACAAAGGAGTGGTCCCGTTCTACTTGAACTTGAACTAACTTCAGCACAAAGGAGGGATGAGAATCGATACTGGACGAACCGACACACGTTAACTCACCCTAGTAATAAGTAGACGTGTTATTATAAAAAGATCTGTACATGTATATACCAGTAAGGACTGAGTTCCTACACATGCTATGCTCAGTGAATAGGTCAAGAAAGCACTCTAGTACTGGTTATGATTTTATTGCTTGTTTTGGCAAATTGTAGAACTAAAGAGTAGTCTGATTTAAATGCTCAACTGCAAATGAGGTTATCCACTCATAATCCTTCAAACAAGTGCATTCTCAAGAGAACTTAAAATTCAATCCAACTTAAAAAATCATACCTGAAAATAATGGAAAAAGAACACATTTATTCAAAATTAATTATTTTTCCCGCCTAAATTCAGAAGAAGCTCCAAGAATTCTCCTCCAAAACCACCAGAATTAACCTATATTATAACAAATAAAACAAGTTTTTTGTATCAATGTAATGAAACAAGATTAACTAAAAGTCTAAATTTGTTTTTAGTTGTTGTGCTGACTTGCTCACTGTTGGTAATAAAAGCTGGACTGGTGTTGCTGGTTCTGCCAGACCCAAAAAAAAAAAGAATATTGCATATTGGTAAGCTTGATTGTTTAGTATACTTGGACAATTTCATGGCTGATCCAAGAAGCAAATACCTAATTAATTTTTCAAATTTTAGGAGATAAATAATATTGGTTAAGTTTCTGGTACACTGACATTGAATGCAGTTTGTGCATTTATAATTGCATATTAAGTCGATGCACCGAATGAACATATAGTAACAAACTTTCCCATAAAATTTACAGGGCGAAAATAACATATAAAAACTTACACAATAGTATTTGCATTGCGAGCATTCCAGACGATTGAAGGAAGAATCGTGACCGCACTACATAACTCACACGCTCGAAGCCCCCATAAAATAAAAGGAAAAAGAAATAGCTAAACTTTTTTTTCCACCAAAGCTATTGAAAGATCATTTTATTTAAGCAGCTAAAGGGCATAACTGGGTATCTTGAAAAGCTGATTCACATAAATGCAATTTGTGCATTTATTTAGGCTGCCAGTTTCTTGCTGGTACACAACCAGCAAAGCAGAACTTTGTAAACAAATGGCTGAGGAAAATCATTCAAAATATTTTTTTTGATCTTGCAACTAAGTCATTCATCTGGAGAATTCCAAAAAAGTAATTGGCCAATTAATTTTGAGAAAAAAATCCCAAGGAGCTAGTTTATAGTGCCCTTTTTATAACTGGTATGCAAAGAAGAACTTGAAACTAATGGCAAGAGAATATACAAAAAAAATTTGATCGCACAACTAATTAAATCATTCGGAGAAAGCAAAAAATATGAAAAAGTAATTGGATATCAGTAAATTTAAGAAATCCAAGGATCTAGTTTAGGCTGCCAATCTTAGTACTGGTGCGCAGCCAGCAAGAACCAAAAAGGAACAATCAACAACAGCAATACCACCTACAACTGAACACCAAACTCTAAACCATGAGAATACAATTACAACGATACAAAAAGACAAATTAAAAGATGGAACCGAAAACTCACCAGGTACGAAAGCACATAAATGCAAGCAGCAGAACCAACAACACCAAACAGGAAGAGCTGAGGAGAAGACAACAACAAACCAACAACACCAAACAAAAAGAGCTAAGAAGAAGACGATTTTGAACCTTTCCTCGAACTAGAGAAAGAGCAAGCAAACAAAATAGACATAAATAAAACAAACCAAATAAAAATCGCCAGGCGAGCAATCTAAGAGAAATGACAAGAGAGATTCAGACACAAATTTCATGAAAATATCACAGCGAGCGCCAATTTTTAATTAACTTAGGCTTTTAATTTGGTCTCATTTACATAATCCGTACCAAGAAAAATATGTAAAATTGAAAAATAGAGAAAAAACCTTCCAGAGGCCATATGAATGGCCCTATTTCTCTGTCATCTCTTCGAGTGATGGTGACACTTTGGAAGTGGCGATGGAGGTGGCAGCCATGGTACAGAAAATATATTCAGTGTTAATTGGCCTATGGTTGGAAGAAAAATAGCGGGTAATCAATTATCTGATACAAATGTGTTATCTTCTGCAACAAATAGATCTACGAAAATCCAAATAAAGATGTGTCATCTTCTATTAAGATCACATGCATAGAGGAAGAAGGAATTTTTCAAATGTGTTCCATCTTAATTCATAATATTCTTTGCTTATTAGTCAATGGAATTATACTTGTTCCACAAATTTTTCATGAATGTAACAAACCATATGTAGCTCCTGAATTAGCATGATTCACTTTATTATACTGTTTTCAGAATTTTTCTTAGTCTAATTCAGAAATGGAACATGGAGTTCAAATTTACCACGATAACGTCGAAGTTGCAGCGAGATGCAAACTGTAACCAATAATAACTGATAAAGCCCTGGACCGTTCAGCAAGAACAGGCAGGTCGAAAACATCAATAAAGTGCTCCCAATGTGACACCTCAAGAGCATAAACCTGAAATGAAAAGCATGTCACAAAACTATTACAAAAAACCTCATGACGTTGAAAAGTTAATGACCTATAATGGAAAAACAAAGAATCGGCAGAACAGGAAAATAATATAATCATAAACAACATATCCAAAAATTTGGAGGGCATGAGCTCAGAACCTAACTGGCACGCAATCAGCAATAATGACAACCGGCTGAACAAAGCATTCCCCCGTGCCAATCTGTTGCAAACAAATCGAAAGAAATCTACACAGACACACACACACACACACACACAACATAACCAATGGCATGAAAGAAACATGAACAAAATGATAGACAACCTTCTGTATATATTTCTTAGAGGATAACTTTTCCTTATATATTAATAGGCAACGTGGAGAGGATGAATTTGTGATTTTTTTAATTAAATAAGATGTGATCAAAATGTCATAGCCACTTAACTTCCGTTTTTGTCAGGTATCTATTACAATATCAAATGCATGAACATAGAATGTTTGGTAAACAAAAGCAATGGATTAGAACTTTAAAACAGAGTATGGATTTTCTAACATGCTTTGAAGACTCTGACTGAGGCATAATATGCCACAAAGGAGAAAGGTGCGACGAGAGGAACCTTCTGTTGGGAGAGCCTAGTACGTCGTCGATAGACTGGAGAAAGGTGCGACGAGAGGAAGGATACCAAATCAAGGCACGACGATGAAGAAGGATCAATCGCTCCAATCGTCGATCAGATCAAGCTCCGATGTTGATCAGGTCAGATCGACGAGATTGTTCAAGCTCTGGCATCAATCAGATCAAAGGGAGAGGAACAATGGAAGAGAACGCTGCGGCGGTGCAGGTGGCAGCGCCGATCAGTCAGGTGGAGGTAGTGGTTAGAAGAAGAAGATGGGATAAACCTCGATTGCGACAGTGTTGGTTAGAAGAAGAAGAAGAAGATGGGATAAACCTAGTGTTCTAAATTCGTGTCGTTCCGTTCCAAACACGGCTTGGCACGGCACGGAACGGCACGGCACGATTAGTATTTTATTATTTTTACCGTGTCGTTCCGTGCCGTGCCAAAAATTGGAAGGGATCGGAACGGAACGGTTAAGACACGACACGTTTAGGCACGGCGTGTCTAAATGTGTCGTGTCTTAACCATTCCGTGCCTAACCGTGTCGTGTCTTAACGTGTCGTGTCTAAACGTGCCGCCTCTAAATGTATCGTGTCTAAACATGTCGTGTCTTAACTGTGTCTTAATTATGTCGTGACTCGTGTCTAAACGTTTATTTGTTAAAATTTGTAAAGTTTAAAATAGAATAATTAATAAATGCAAAAGATTTCAAAATAATTTGAACTTCCGTGTCTATTCGTGCCTACCCGTGTCTATCTGTGCGGTGACGTGTCTATCTGTGTTGTGTCGTGCCGTCGTGTCGTGTCTAAATGTACCGTGTCTAGACGTGTTCTCGTGTCGTTCCGTGCCGTGCTTTCGTGCCGTGTCGTGTCGTGTCTCTCCTCATAAACGTTCTGTGCCGTGCCGTGTCCTACAGTAGGAAACCAAGGCACGGCACGCTTAAGACACGGCACGTGAACAGTACTGTGCCGTGTCCCGTGCCGTGTCTTAACCGTGCCGTGTCCTTATCGTGCCGTGCCGTTCCGTGACGTTTTCAGACACGCAGACACGGTTTTGAGAACTCTAGATAAACCTCGATCTGTTTATCGATATTTAGAAGCTCAGTTTTTTTTTGAAGAAATGAAGCTCAGTTTGTTAAGGCCCAATAAAATAATCACATAAATTGTGCTGAAAATTTTGTTGCATTAATATAGTGTGTTTGGGTTTAATGCAACAAATTTTTTTGTTAAGTAAGATTAAATTTGCAACAAAATTATTCTGTCGAGCCGGATTTTATATTGCAATGAAAATTATTTGTTGACTATATTAATGTTGCAACGAAAATTCAAAATCTGAATAATCAAAATTAAGTTTGATGTCTTTTGAAAAAAAATATATGATGTTGCAACAAAAAGTCTGTGGCAATATTATTTATTTTTTGCAACAACAAAACTGGTCGAAAAAGTTTTTATCACAACAAATATTACGTGGTAATTGTATGTTCTATTACCACATATTCTTTTGTTGCATAAAACATTATATATTGCAATGAATCAATTTTTGTGGACAAAAATTGTTTTATTTCAACAAATCTGTGGATCATTGTAATAAATTTGTGGTAATAACAGAAATATGGTGTAGTGACTATTTAAGTTTCCTTCATTTCAGGGATATTGTTCCTTATCATTCAAGCTTCTACATGATTGAGAGTTTCATCTCGGCTTGTCATCGTCTCGGCTTTGTCTTGTCGAGATCATCCTTCTCGAGATCTCCCAAGTTCTTTCATATTCTCGATCTCTTCCTCCGGTTCTCGCCCTTCGAGTCTTTAGGCATCAAATGTTTTTTTTGGGTCTCACTATTCTTGTTCTTGGTACTCGGGGTCCTTCCGCTCGATACGACATCTTCCCTTAGTCTTGTTAACTTAAACACTTTTTTTGTTTTAACTTAAACATGTACATTTGATTATGAAAAAACCTCCAATAGCATGTACAAGTTAAGAGGAGCATTATGACACAAGAGACAAGCAAAACAGAGCCTCACAAAAGCTCTCGTTACTGTAACGCAAGCCAAACATGTCATAATGGGTCGCAACTCGTCACAACGAGTCAAAGTGGCATTATAACGAATTCCTGGGAGAAGAACTCACAAGATAGAGTGCTGGAGAATTGTAGGTAATTGCCAAATTCTATATTCAATTAAGATAATTATAATATTACTTTGGTAATTATATTAATTATAATTATATATATAATCTAAAATATATATAACCTTAATTATAATTAATTATAACTATTCCTAAAATTCCAAATTTGGCACTAAATTTTGATTTTATATAAAAATGCACAATTCAAAATATCCAATTCTAGAAATTTTGAAAGAAATTATTGAAAATTGACATGTCAATTGCATATATCATTGCACATATATACAATTCACAAATGCGTCGGTTAGATGCAAGTCGGTTAATGTCAATTCACAAATTAACATTACATTTAACCAATTCATAAATTGACATGGCCGATTAAGACATTGCACATGCATGGCCAGTTAGAAAGATTTGAAATTATATTCTCTTCAATTCTCTTCTAAATTCTAATATTTACTTTTGTAAACATTTCCACGAATTTGGTATGAAAGTTATAATATCCAATCAGAAAGATAACGATAAATCTAGGCAGTCATTGCGGCCGTAATTGACTTGGCATTCCAGACTTGGCAGTTTTCTGCCAAGTGTCTTGCGACCGCAATGGGATCTACTGCAGCCGCAATAAATCTACTAAAAATCAGCAGATTTGTTGCCAAATCTCTCCTACTACATTGCGTCCGCAAAGAATCTTATTACGATAGCAATAGACTTACGTTTGTGCTGTTTTGTTTGGGCTTTGATTTAATTTGAGTTGGATTTAGTCCAAACAATATTTCTGACTTTACACTAACACCAATATAGTTTAATTAATCATAATCGGTCCATTAACAATTATAATTAATTTACTTTAATTCTATATGCATTCGTGCCCAAAATCTTAGTGAAATACGACAATGTCTTGAATATTGAATTAATCACATTTACGGCATTTCCACATATTACTCCTCGTAATATTTGGTGACAGTATATGACATGTAGTTATCATATAACACGTAGTCCAAACTTTATTTTCTTGCTCTCTTCCGATTACAAATGACAACCTATCTATTTGTAGACTATAAGATGTCTCTTAGTTTTTCTATGACATAAATGTCATTAACTATAACATAAATTATTTCACCTTCCGACGTGACCCTTCAAATTCCAAACAATTAATTCTATTAAAAAACATAAAAGACCACTATCTCCTATCTCCTATATCACCTCTTGACCTTTCGGCTACAAAAACTCTTAATCTTTTATTTTTTCACTAACTTCTAAATTTAAAACTCAACAATAACATTTAATGTTTATTCAACAATACCATCTGGGTATGCATTATTTTGAGCCTTCCTAAACTACTGAATTCGGTCTAAAACAATTGAACTTTTGAAGGTCCATGGTCAAAAGTAATGATTAACTTTAAAAACAGTGGTCATAAGTAGTGCTTATAATGTTATATATTGTTTACAGCTAATGTTTTTCATCTTTTTTTCTCTCTTTATGCCAATGTTTGCCTAACCAATGTCATGCAGGCCAACTAAATCAATATGTCGATATTTATCCTTTTATTTTTTTCTCTTGTATTTTGAGAAAAAATCACAAGGCAGCAAGCTGCAAGTAAATATATTTTTAACTGTAACTTGATACATTCAATTGAGTATGGAGTTGACAAAATTGACTTTATTAAATTGAAACTGTTAAATGACAAATAATATAGCAGTAGCTAGCTAATTTTACAAGTTGGTCAAGTTGATGTTTAACTTGTTGCATGTCGGATACCTAGATTGTTCTGCCATGCATGAAATAATAGTTCCTTATCTAATGGTGTTATTGGATGGAAATAGTATTACAGGAACATACCTAACAATCAAAACTGAAAGTCCCTATCTTACTATCAGCTCGGGGATATAATTAACTCATTCAATGTAAATAGTACGAGCTGCATAAGGCTGTACCTTCAATTAGACCCTGAAGGAATTCTATTGCTGCTCTTTTGTATGTATTTGGGGTTTAGTGTATGGAGATTATGATCCTACAAAATTTAGGATTTAATTCCTTCTGTTCAGAATTATATATGAAGCTTTGATAGAATCTGTATTTACTAATTCACTAAATTCTTTACAAGTAAAACAAAAAAATTCTTCTATACATGATAATTTTATGTTAGTAAAATATTCTTTGAATGTCTCTAGTTCCATCTTTCTCACTAAATAGATACTTGTATAATCTAATCTTGTAGTACAGACTCCTGATACAAATTTAAAGGACAAACAGATGAAAGCACATTTATCTAACTTTATTATTGCAATGCCATGTCTAACATTTGAAGTGCATAATTATTATGTCTTGATTGACATTGCATTTATACACATATTAATCGTGTAGTTATATTGTGCAAATACAAAACTGCAAGGGATTCAAAGCAAAGTGTCTGTTTCAGAGACCAAATAGCCACTGGCAGATGTTGACCTAGTGATGTGATAATTCATATTCAGGCACTAACAAAAGGCAATCTAATCACTATTGTAAGTATTGAAGGTGGAGGAATTAAGCCTTATACCAGATGTTATATTTCTTTCCTTGAGTCGATTGCAGATACTGACACTAAGTTCACGTCTTAATTTACAAAAAAGTTGGGTTCCAAATTTTGGCTGTTATTTTCCTTTCTGTTAGGTACTATTTGTGTGCCAGTATTATCAGAAGTCGTTTGGGAAATAGAGGACAAAGTTTATTGATTGTAAGCAAAATCAATAATGATTTCTTTAGGCACGGAGTGTGCACTGGTATACTAGTGAGAACAATGTGATGCTACTTAACCGTCAAACAACAAAGAAAACCTATTATATGTGCTCATGGTTTTGCCCCCTGTGTGGCTCATGTCAAAATCATATTTGCACGTAAAGATTTTTGAAACGAAAATTTGTTATCTGATATTGAAGAAATTGGGTGGATAAGGTGTCAGGATGCCAGATTATTTTTATGTGATAGCAGGGACTGGCACAAGTGGCCTCGTGATGGCGGTGCTGGCTGTTTCAAACTTGAAAAATCAGCCTCTTTTTCTACTCAGATAACTCTGAGAAGATATTTCTTCAACCCTGGTTGGTATTATCAGCAAATATTTCCTCAATCCTCAATCCAATTTCCAGTATTGCTGGTTTCAGCTTTGTACTGGTTACAGCTTTGCTGGATCTGTGAAGGATAATTTCCTATGCAGGAGAGAAATATCTTGGTTGGGCGCTGTTGTGCTGAACCAGGCATTGACTCCTTAATTCGACGCTTTCACGCATTTCGACATCCACATCTTGGTTTTATTCTGTGATCTATGGTATTTTGAGATCCAAATATTATATTATGTACTTTTGGTTGCTGACTATGTAAATAGGATGATATGCTGACCAGGATGTTAATCTATTCTGACAAAACATGTCTGGAAATAAAATAAAGACAGTGCTCAATTCGTATTTGACCTCATTTTAAATTTCTACCTCTGACCCATTTGAAGTTTCTTTGATTATTGGGATGACGAAGAAATATTGCAGGATAAACAAATAGCTTACTGACACAATTAGAACAAGAAGAATTTACAGAGTTTGGATTATGGAAGTGTTGTATACTATTTGGGCTTTTATAGTTTATTATCTTGTATTTTATTTTAATTATTTATGCAAGAAACTTGAAGTATCTTTTAACATTTTGAAATTTCTTACTATCTTTTGGAAGCCTCATACGATAATTGTGATGCACAATTAGAGAGCAAGCATCCAATTGTTTGTCTTTTTTTTTTATACATGTCTTGTAAAGTTGTAAGAATATTACATTTCAATCGTTTGCTAGTATTACCACAGAATAAGATGTTGCAAGGCACTATTTTTAATGAATGATTGAATGAAGTAAAATCGTATAGGTACCTGACAATTTTAATTAGACAAACTCCCCAAATTAAAGCCCGTTGAAACTTAAAGCCTGTTAAATGAAGGCCCGTGAAAGTGAAGAACAAATTTTTTGCCTTCCATTTTCATGTCGTCACTTTTCGCGGACCCGCTGTGGAGAGAAATATTTTCTCTTCAGAGACAAAATTTAATCTGAACCGTCGGATTAAAGATCAACGCTCAACCGTTCAAGATATGATTGGAGATTTTCATTAATCAGCACCGTTTATTCTTAATCCGACAGCCCAAATACAAATCTGGAAAAATTTCTCTCCACAGAATTTCGTTTCACTTTTATCCTTCTCAATCTCCGCCGCATTTGTCGCTTCATTCTCCCTCGAGGGCTTTCTCAGCTCAGTGCTCCCAAAATCTAAAACCCTACCCTCGAATTGTCGAACAGTTTGTTTGTTTTTCCTGATGTAGTTCTTAGCAATTCTCTTGATCGGAAGAATTGTGGAGTTTGATAATAGTTCCTGCCTTCCTGCCTAAGAGAATATGTGGATTTATCGACTGAGAAGTGACGTGGCAGTTATTGGAGGCATGATGCCTCAATTCCTATTTATAGATCCTATGTAGCATCTGATTTCGTGATACTATGAGGTACATTTTTCCAATTCATTCATTTATTGTTTGCTGGATTACATGCTTCTTAATGTTTAATTGGCAATTATCGTCTATACCGTGCTTATGCATTTCTCCAATTAGTCAAGCTGGTGTTAGGTGTTTTTGAAAGGTTGGCACATCTGCCTGTGGCCATGCTTTATATGGTATTTGAGAATATTGTACAGTATTAGGTTCTTGGTAGACTATTTGGCTGGCACTAGAGACCTCTTTCGTTATCGTGTCGTTAAGAGAACGATATAAAAAAAAATCCGTTGACTGTTTCGTTAACTAAACGAAAAGAATTTTTATTCTGTTTGCGTTTCGTTTTACTCAAACGACTAAAACGCTTAAAACGTTTGAAATCATATCGTTTAACAAGCTATCAAGTATTATTCAAATTCCTAATGTTAGTTCAAAATTTGAAGACAAAAAGCTGAAAAATTATGGAAGATTAATTGATTTTTAGAGAAAACATCAGAATTGACAAGAATTATGTAACAAAAATTAAAAAAACATTACAATTGGAGTAGAAAATAAAAAAATCCTAATTACTGGCACATATTCAGCAGAAAATCCAAAAGGGCTTTGCGCAAAAAGGGCTTTACTAACAAATTAGAAAAAATGACATCAATTCCTAGTCTACCACTTACCATCAAATAATCTTATAGCTGCAGTTGAGGAGGTGCTCCAAATTGGGAGAAACAGTCTCTTCATTCTCAAATTGGGAGAAATTAATTTGTTGAAAAGGAGGTGCTCCAAGTGGGGTTGTCTAGAGTAACCAGTAACCACAGCTCAAAGTCGGAAATCAAAGAAAGAGAGAGGACCAGAAGGGCGAAGGGTGTGTGAGAGAGAATTTGAGTGCTGAATTTTGATTTGAGCGGCGCAAACGAAGAAGGAAGAGGAAAGTTAGGTTTTACATCTTGTTTTCTCTGCTAATCTGACCTCTGAAATGAAGTTAATAGCAGTCGTATACAATTCAAACGGAAAACGGAATAACGATTACGAAACCTACTAATTTCGTTATCGTGTCGTTAAATCCCACGAAATGAAAGTGAATGCCGTTTGCGTTTCGTTTCTTTTGACGAGACAATTTTCAGTACCGTTAAACGTTCCGTTCGGACGGAACGAAACAAAAAAACATGCAAAATGGTCAATATTGACAGCCCTACTCACCTGCCCATATCATTTTATTTTTTAATGTAATAAAATAAAATGGAATACCATAAAGTGGAAACTTTATACAATAATTGTTACCTAGTCTCTATTTTCCAACTTTTATTCTCGTTCTCTTAATTGGCTAGACATTATTGCATTTGAGAATACTCCGTTAAAAGTAAATGAAAATAACTGAGACTAAGAGTGAGATTACAGTTTTTTGCTCTACTACAGAGGGAAGAGTGCCGCAGTGTCGAATAGCCTTCATTAATACTAGTTTTCCTTCACTATAACTATCTTTTCTGTTAATGCTTCTATCCGTACTGTATTTTATTTTTGTTGGTTGGCATTCAGTTTGCTTTATGTTTTTAGTCAATTAGGTTGTTTATTGGTCATGCTTCAGGTTATTTCTGCAGTCAGTTTGGGTTGGATTTCATATTTCAGTCAGGGTGGTCTACTGTACCCATATAGGTTAATTGCGGTGTTGGTTGAAAATAGAATGATTAACCTTAGCCTACACTTCAGCCACCCATTTATGCGCTCACAGAGAAAAAGTGAATTATGAAAGATGTACCACTGTGGAGGCAAATTTTATACTCTTAGTTTAGCAATTAACATTTGACCATCACACACTCTTAGATCTGCTTTTCTGGTTTGTCAAGTTCTCATGAGAGTTTAACAGATCTCTGTAGCATTCCTGAATTGGATAAACAAAATACTAGTAATATATAATTTGGATTGCAGAAGGTGTTTTTTTATCAACAAAATAATACATAAAGTGGCTCTCGTTTGAAGAAAACATTGACTTTCTGCTGTCTGTAATTGAACTGGTGATCACTATATGACCTACTGTTTATCAACAAAATAATACATAAAGTGGCTCTTAACTTAGCTTAACGATATTATTTTCCCGACTAGTTTCCTTTGTCATTTGAACCTCAGGCCTAGCCTTGTCTCTTTACGGAGAGACGCAGGTTCAAATTCCTAAAGGACATAAAAAAGGAAATGGATGTCAGGGCTAACAGGAGCTCTTATATCAGAAAATAAGGTTTCTTTTGTTAATTATAGAACTGAAGCAAGAAATGAATCGGTGTTTTGGTAATTTTGCAATTTGATCTAGTTGATTTGAACCAACTTTCTCATGGGATGGTTAGTTTTTCTGTTACGATAGGCTATCTATTCTAAATTTTGTATTGGATTGTATAAAGCACAATTAAGACGCCACCTAACAATCAAAACTATCAGTCCCTATCTTACCTTCACTTCAGGGCTCTTCCATCATTTGGCTCCAAACACTGAATTTAAATAGTAAAAGCATGGCTGCATGAGCTTATCTTTTCAGATGGAGCATCCAAAGAGTTTTATTGCTGATTTTGTATGTCAATTTGTCAAATTAGTGTATGAATATATCCCACACTGTATAAAACATAAATTTTAAGACATAACATTGATTAGGTGAATTGCATAGATAAATCAACTAAATTCTTTGGAGGTAGATGTAGATTACAACTTCAGATATTCTATCTTCCCCTCTGCTTCAAACAAAAGATACTGTTTCACATTTCATGCATACAGTAATTTTATAGCATAAAGTATCTTGATAAGGATAAAGTATCCTGATACAAAAGTTGGTATTAGATAAAGCAAGTTGATCTAACCTTTTAGTTCAATACATCATCATGTCATTATGCGCGCATAAACTAGCCATAATGTTCATAATTATGTCGCAATCAACAATAGTTTCACATATTTGATTGTGAAGCAATAAATTTGAGTAATAAACGTGGGCAATTATAGAGTCAGGCGGCTTCAGCAAAATCCAAAAAGCCAGCTTTGTATATTGATCAAAACGGCAAGTCTGCGGTAAACAAAGACTGCGCACACGTTATTGGGTATGTGTGTCATAAAAAAGTATGACTAGAGATTGCTCAATTGACTTTTCTAGGATTCCAAAATCTATATATATCGACCGTTAGCGATGCAGTCACACCACAAAATAGTTCTATCTTCATATACCTGTCCTCTTGAAAGCCTATAACCTTTATCAGACAACAACAACAACAACAATAAAACCTTTATCAGACGAAACAAAGAATAAACAAGTAGATATAAAAATGTCGGAGAGAGCGTTACCCAAGTTACAAATCCAGGCACCAACTTATGGCAACCTAATCACCATTCTGAGTATTGATGGTGGAGGAATTAGAGGCATTATTCCTGCTGTCATCTTATCTTTCCTTGAATCAGAGTTACAGGTATTGACACGTAATCATGATATCTCAAGTGATATTAGTCAAGTTATGATTTTTGTTTCTGCAGCTTTTGAATTTTCCATGTGGACTATTTTTGTGCTGAGATTGCTAATAGTCGTATGTTGAATAGTTGACTATGTTTATTTCTGTTTCCATCTCATAATTGTGAGCCTGGTATATTTGGAGCTATGCTTACTGTTACTGAGGGTCCTATTGCGCAACGTGCAACTAATAACAGTCAGGCATCAATCAGGCATGAACTCTCGAGTTGTGCTGATGCTTTGCCACCCATGAAGATTTTTCTAACCTAGTCTTTTAATAACTTGTTTTGAAGAAACTGGATGGAGAAGATGCCAGGATAGCTGATTACTTTGATGTGATAGCAGGGACGAGCACAGGTGGCCTTGTTACAACAATGTTGGCAGCTCCAAATTCCAAAAACCGGCCTCTTTTTGCAGCCAAGGATATTGAGAGCTTCTACTTGGAGAACTCTGACAAGATATTTCCTCAAACCTGGTTGGTTTAATCAAAAAATATTTTAGCTCAGGCTTTGGTATCTGTGTGTCGAGTGCCAGTACACTTGTCTACTAACACTGGTTATGTTCTGGTACAAGTACTAACACAGGTTAACTGGTTAAGTATGCATTATAATGGCAGATACTACCCCATGCTGTTTACGTGATTATTCTGATGATCAAGCAGATCTTTTTTTTATTAATTTTTATTTTTTTTGGCAGTGGAATGGTAGGAAATGCGATGAAGTTACTCCGTGCAATATGGGGCCCTCGATATGATGGAAAGTATCTTCATAATGCTATCAGGAAGAACTTAGGAAATACAAGGCTGCATCAGACTGTTACTAATATTGTCATACCAACCTTTGATATCAAGCGCCTTCAGCCTACAATCTTCTCTTCCTATGAGGTTTGTTCATATCTGACTCCCACATCCTCAATGACCTACCTATCCCTCTTTCTCTCTCAAAACCATAATCTCTTTCTTAATAGAACTGTTGACTTGTTTCAATAGGTGCGCAACAAGAAAAGCCTAAAAAATGCACTTCTATCTGATATCATCATTGGCACGTCAGCAGCTCCAACTTATCTGCCACCGCATTACTTTACTACTGAAGACAGCCATGGGAACATCAGAGAATTCAACCTAATTGATGGAGGTGTAGCTGCTAATAACCCGGTAAGAAAATGGAAAGAGTCTGAAGTGATAGAAAAGAGGAAAAAAAAAGAAAAAAGAAAGAAGAAAAATAGAAGTGACTTCTTTTCATCACTGGTTGCTGCAAATTAGAGGAGAAGACAGTGCAGGTCGTTTAGGGTTTCTGATCAGCTGATTTCAGTGTATCCTGGGTCCATGAGTTGGGGCTATTTCTGAATTCATATTCGGCAGAATGTGATATCAGGCTAATCGGGTTATTTACCTGACAAAATATTTTGGTGATAGTTAACTTTTATCGGGATCAGAATTGGTTTGGTGTAGGTTTGAGGTAAGAGTCTAGTCATTTTGGTGTACTCCGATGGTTTCTTCTGGTTGCACGTCTAGCTGGTTTTCTATCTTGATTATGCTATTAACTTGAAACTGTAATTCTCTTTCTCAGGCTCTGGTTGCAATGGGAGAGGTTACAAAGCAGGTGATAAAAGAGAATCCCGATTTCTTCCCAATGAAGCCCATGGATTATCGTCGGTTCCTGGTCATCTCTCTGGGTACCGGCTCCTCAAAAGGAGAAGACAGGTACAGTGCGAAGCTTGCCAAGGGATGGGGTGTCTTTGGTTGGCTGCTCAGCCAGGGATCGACTCCTTTGGTTGACGTTTTCACTCAAGCAAGCGCAGACATGGTTGACATCCACATCTCGGTTGCTTTCCAGGCTCTGCACTCTAAGCAGAATTATCTCAGGATCCAAGTAAGTGAATTGTTTTAACTATATTCCATATTTGGTTTACAAAACCCTTGATTTTTTTCTGTCATGCTGGCAACTAAAAATGTGGGTAAATAGGATGATACACTGACTGGGACAGTAGCCTCGGTTGATGTAGCAACAAAGGAGAACTTGGAGAATTTGGTGAAGGTCGGAACGTCATTGTTGAAAAAACCAGTCTCAAGAGAGAATCTTGAAACTGGCCGTGTAGAGCCCACTAACGAAGGAACAAACGAACAAGCTTTAGTGAGGTTTGTTCATATTATTAGAATGTCCTGATTTAATTTGCATTTTTTTTCCAAATTGTTGATGATTAGTTACTGTTTTGCAGATTTGCAAAGTTGTTATCAGCTGAAAGACGACTGCGTGAGATCCGATCACCTCAAACTAGAGTTTTACGATCTTTTTCAAATGTCTGATATGCTTATTGGTGGAAACAATGGAATTCTTTGTTGTCTTAATTGTATAATAGCTGTGTTATGGAAAATGAATAAAATTAAGTCCATTCGTAAGTTATGGGCTTGCGCCTCTTAGTGGTTTTAAAATATATGTATAAAGAAAACTTGATAGAATCAAAGAAATTTTCAATTGCGAAAGTGTTTATGGTGTTCTCTCTCGTGAGTAGTTTTATCTCATATATGAAATCGTTTTAACGGCTGCGTATCTGCAGCATTTAACGGAACTTCACCAATAGGCAATAGCCAAGACTAGGCACTTTTGTCACAACTCACAAGGGAATGCTTGCTCAAAACTTGGGCCAACTATTTGTAATTCGTAAATATAGCTAGTAAATATTATAATCTTAAGTAATCAAGTAATATATTTTTATTTTTTATAATTATATATGTTAAAGTATAAACATCAAATATCTGCAAATTAATAAACTGTATAATTATGCGATTAGCGACAATTCCTCCTTGCACGATCCGTTCCACAATCGCACGTTAAGACTTAGACGGTATCTCGTCGCCCATTCCGTTTTCTAAACACTCCGTTTATCAAAAACCGTGCCTTACACTGTTACACAGTTGCACTGAGGGTAAACCGGATCCGGAGCGTACAAATCGCAGGATCCGAACCCAGTCTGTTGAAAGGTTACGGATCCAGATGCTGGTTCGCCTCGTCCTATCGGATCATTAATACACGTAAATATTCGCTATTAGTCGGTTCTCTCGCTTTCCACTTCGGCAGCTCTCAGCTCTAAAATCGCAAACCCTAGCCTCTAATTTCGATTGCACCATTAGACTTGTAGAAAACCTTTTTCAAGTGTCAACAAATGCTCTTGATTGTGAGTGCTTTAAAGGCCTGTAATTGTTCTTGCTTGTGAGAACTTGTCGATGGGAGATACCGCTGTATGGATGCATGAAGCGCTGGTTTGTGTTTTGGAGCCTTCTGTGAGGATTTGATTGCGTCAATGTGTGAGGTTAATTGTTGCTCTTCAGCTCTTCTGGTCTTCTTTTTTTGTTGTAATTATTGTCTATATATCCATGTGAACATGTACTGTTCTCAATTAGGGAAAAATGCAGTTATAAAGTTTATACAACACTCCGGATTAAGTGGTAATCTCCTTCTTATTACCGAACAGTCTACATTCCTTGTAAATAATTCAAAATGCCCCAGATCAATCGACTAATATTGTTCTTCTAATTCGATAGAACTGAAAGAACAATAAATTATGATAAAACATTATAGCAAAGAGGTACTATAAATTGAATGACTTGAAATTATAAGAAATGAAGCTATTTTATTGTTTTTGTATTAGCCTCAGTATTCTGATTATGGATATGCATGCATAAATTATGGGGCATGTATTAGCTCTTTACTAATGTTTAAGTTTGTGACAATATTAATTTAGCTTCTCTTACATATATGTATTTTTTTGTTTTTCTATTTTTACTAACAGCGTTATGTAATTCAAGCAATGCATAAATATAAGGTGGTTTGGTATTGATAATGTGAAAAGTTCGTATCCTTGACTGTTTAAATTATCAACTAGTTTGAACAACTAACGGAAAATTTGTACGTTGATTTTGTAATTTGACTGTGTTGGATTGAACAAAGTTTTGTTATGACAAATTCCTCAAACTCTAGTATTACATTGGTAAAATGTTAGATTAAGATGCCACCTAACAATCAAAACTGTGTCCCTGTTTTACCTTCGAGTCAGGGCTATTTCATTATTTTACTCCACACATTGTATTTAAAAAATAATATAGTCTAACTGAACGAGCCTGTCTTTTTAATTAACCCTCCGAAGAGTTTTATTTATGTCTTTGTTTATTAGGTATTCTTGTACAGAGACAATTAAATCTGACATTTCTAAAGATGTCTTTTTTTTAAGTCTTAAATTGTGTGTTAAGGGTGATTCAAAATCGAGCAGCACTCGACGTTATCGTGATGTTTTCAAACCACTGGGATTGTTTGGTCAATATGTGATTTCTTTTTAATTGTTGGATTAAATTGTTATTTATCAAAGAATTCTTTAGAATCTGGAATTAATAAATTATTTCTTCTTACCTTTCATCTATCACATGTTATCTATACCTTGTGATCGTAACCATTTGGAGATAATAGGGGCAAGCAAGTTCATATAAACTTTTATTTTTCACTATGGAATGTTCATTTTGCACACTTTCACATTGGCTCACGCAAAATACGAATAGTTGCTGAAAGTGTGCAAAATGAACATTCCATAACGAAAACAGAGATATCATCAAATAATCAAACTGCACGCATGCGAAACAACAACAGTTGCTATTTTTCTATATGTAAACAAAACACCCAACATGTGATCTCAAGCAGGATGGCTCGCTGTATGAGGTAGAAGATATTATGATTTTTCTACACTTGTTTGTACCTCTTTAATATTATTTTTTGTTTCTTTTGACTCTACTCGGATTCATCACCATAAGGCAACGAAACAAAATTGAAAATAAGATAGTTAACCTGATGAACCTAGTCAAACAAGATATCTAACAATGTCAAGAAGAAGAAAAAAACGAAAAAAACAGTGTCATACCTTGTACAGATGTTATGAAAACAATAAATATGGGGAGAAAAAGCATTCGATTTTATTTCATCACTTCGTTCTAAAAGTTATTCCAAACCAGTGCCAGAATTGTTATTATATGGCATGAACATCGTCCAATCACACAAACTTCAGCAGCTTTTCTGCATGGTGTACATCTAAATTAATCAAACTAAAGATTGACCTTTTTCTCAGGACCTCGTTGCAATGGGAGAGGTTTCTAGGCAGGTGATAAAAGAAAATCCAGATTTTTCACAGGAAAGGCCATGGAGTACTGTCAGTACTTGGTCATCTCTATTGGTACTGGTTCCAAGAATGAAGAAGAGAGGTACAATGCGAAACTTGCAAAAGGATGGGGTATCTTCAGTTGGCTTCTTGCACAGAGATCAACTCCTTTAGTGGATGTTTTCAATGAATCTAGTGCTGACATGGTTGATGTCCACAACTCGATTGCTTTCCAGGCTCTGCATTCTGCACAGAATTATCTAAGGATCCAGGTACATGAACTATCCAATTATATCACAATATGGTGTTGTCTGTTTGCTTTTGGATGTTTAAAATGTGTAATAGCTCTGAATATTAAAAATATGGATAATTAGGATGATATGTTGACTGGGACAGTATACTCATTTGATGTGGCCACAAAGGAGAATTTGGATAATTTGGTGACGATTGTGGAGAATAGTAGTTGAAGAAATCGGTGTCCAGGGTGAATCTCGAGACTGGCCGTGTGGAGTCCATCAATGAAGGAACCAACAAACAAGCTTTAGCGATTTTATTCTTATTGTTAGAGAGATTGCTCTGATTTCGATCAGTATCTTTGTTCTAGTATGTTGACAATCAATAAAATCTAATTTGCAGATTTGCGAAGTTATTGTCAGCTGAAAGACAGACTGCGAGAGAGTTGCTCACCTAAAACGCCAATTGCCCGATCATTTTAAATATATGATTTTCTTGATTGCTAATTTGAATTTTTTTATTTTTGCATGTGTATTTATAAAATGAAAATTATAAACGCTGATTTGTATCTTATTTGGGCTTACTCTGTTTGTATTTCAGCTGTGTAAAGGTCATTTGAGTAGAATATTGTAGGGTTGTGCTTTCATGCTCCCACTAAAAGTAAATATATATAGAATCTGGCTAACAAATTAACGTTAGCAAAATTGAAACCGTGCTGACAGATGATTATTTCGAATTTCAAATTGAAAACGACCGATTCGAACCGTTGAAATAATTGTCAATATTAAAATCTACATAGGGATAAAATTTTATATTTTTTCGAATTTTTTTATTATTTTATCGGAGACGTTGAATGCATTAATTTAATAATTTAGAAAAATCTTCAATTTCAACATATTCTTCAACGCTTTCGATAAAATAGTAAAAAAATTCGAAAAATGTAAAATTATGTCTCTACGTAGGTTTTAGTATGGACAACAATTTCAACGGTTCGGATCGGTCGTTTTCAGTTTGAAATTCGAAATAAGCATTCGTTAGCACGGTTTCAATTTTGCTAACGTTAGTATATTAGTCGGATTATATATATATATATATATATATAGAGCATGGCTAAAATAATATGCATAGTACACCACATAACGTACTATGCGTCCATTTGTATTTAATTTGGTCATTAAATTGATATTTAAGTTGCTCAATAAATTCTTCATATCAAAATCTTGTAGGAAATAAAATTTCGTGATTTTTAGAGCTTTCTTGCTATTTTTTAAATATTTTTTAAAAATAGCCCAGAAATGACACTTTTGTAGTATTAAATCTGGACTGTTTTTAAAAAATAGCTAGAAAGCTCTAAAAATCATGAAATTTGATTTCCTACAATATTTTCATATGAAGAATTTATTGAGCAACTTAAATCTCAATTTAATGACCTATATCTATATGCATAGTACGTTATGTGGTGTACTATGCATATTATTTTAGCCATGCTCATATATATATATATATATATATATATATATACATGAGAAGGAATCAAATGACAACAAAAAGACTAACACATCTTTGCCACAAAATCGGAACCACACATCTCTACTCCAATGAAGGGCTCAGATCTAACCCCTTAAACCCTCCCTTCTCCCTCCTCATTCCAACGATTGAAAAAAGAAAAAAACCTCGAGAACATCTCCTATTGACTCTGACTGCCCTCCTTTCTCCCTACCCATTCCAACGATCGAAAAAAGAAAAACCTCGAGAACATCTCTTATCGACTCCGATTGGTATTTCGATAATTCAAAAATATCATTTCACTTTTAGTCAGGCTTTTAAGAAACTTCGTTTTAACTTGAAAAAAATCTTTGACGTTAAGTTTTTGGGAAATAATCGTTTTTTCTTGTTTTCTATGTTTTAACTTGAATTAAACAGTTTAAATCCATTTTATTTGGTTACCGTTAAAATCATTTTTTTTGGACAATTTACAAGAGCAAAAATTCACATGTTAAGTCATATGACCTCCAAAATAATTTTATTTACTCTAACCTAACTAATTATAGATAAGTAATCAACCGACGAATCCTACCACATGCTTTAGAACAAGTTTCTATACTTCTAAATCAACATATTTAACTTAGTCGGGTAGTTACCAGTGTTATGATGAAGTGTTGATTGCTTGGGTATACTGGTCTTTTGTATTATATTGATGCTGGCATGATATATTATTATGTTGGTGCGACTAATGCAATTAGATAGTGGAGCTTATAAAAACAAACGTTTAAGCACATTCTAAAACGAAAATACATCATAAATCCTAATTATTAAACATATCAGATCAAATAATGCATATTTTTAAATGATGAAAAGAAAAGACAGCAATGATATTGTTAAATATATTATATAGTACATAGTTACATACAATCATACAAATGACAAAAAGTATGCATGTTCGCACCATAATTTGATCTAAAATAAATGAATAATATATAAAAAATGGTTGTTCGTTTTTTAATTTAACTTTCGTATAACACCGTTTTAACATTAAACCGTTAAGCGACCACTTCACCGTTAAGGAACGTTAAACGTTTTTTAAAAGCTTGCTTTTAGTTCAATTAGCATGTCAAGTAAGAGCATTGGAGTAAAACTCATTATTGTAATATACTTCTATCTTGATTACATAGTCTTTGTTTGAGGGGCCCTTGTGTTTGTAAAAGGAATATAATTTGTGGTCAAGTAACTTGATACAATGATCTTGTTGGATGTTTCTATATTCGAGTGCTTGAAACATTTACAAAATATTTATTCTTCGGCCATGATTTTTACAATAGTTTGTCAAACCTGAGTATTACTTGGTTCTCTCTCCCACAGATGATGCAGACTGGTAATTAGGGTTCTTCAAGTTGATTATGGAGGCGCCTATGAGTAAATTATTACTAGGTTAATGATATCAACGTCACATCTTATGTAATGTTTGTGTAATAAATATGAACTTGCCTCTTGTATGATTTATCATGCACTCAAGCGTTGGAAATATTTAACTGCTCTTAAACGTAAGTTGACCACTTAATAATAGTTTAATGTTTAAACAGGATTAACATCAGTTTACACGGTTTGAACAAAGTTTGAATTCTATCTTTTTAAAAGCTTGGACTATGAAAGTCATCGTATGTGAAGATCTATTAGATAATAACATTGTAGGAGCCAGCAAAATTTTCAAAAAGGTCCTTCAATTTTGCTTATTGACAATTAGATCTTCTGTGTTGTAACTTTATTTTTTCAGCGTGGACCCACCAAAACCATTGTACCTCCGCCCATGGGAAGGAATCGAGATCTTCTACCGCTCAGCACCGCCACTGTGCGTGCTGTGCAGAAAATATGGGTTTTTGATTTGCATCAAGATTCGTGCAAGCTAAATTTTTTAATATCAGACTCCTGAATCAAATCTGGACCGTCCGTAGCTCACAGCACAGTAAATCTGGACCGTCCATCGATGCTGCGCGGTAGAAGATTAGCTTCCCATGGGAAGAGATGGCAGGATACATAGCTGATTACTTTGATGTGATAGCAGTATAGCAGAGACCAGCACAGGTGACCTTGTTGTTACATCAATATTGGCGGCTCCGCATTCCAAAAACTGCCTCCTTTTCAGATTTTTTTATCAATGAAAATTATATTAATTAAAAGCATTAAAATATAAAGATTATTTTGAATCTTTCAAAAATAAAAATGGACGGTATTATGAACACCGTTATTTTTTATTTCTTTGAGAAGGAGAGAGACCCGAGTTCATATGAAATTGAAATTTATTGGACGGTGTTGGCAACACTGCATTTTCATTTCTATCAATTGGACGGTGTTGACAACTCCGTCCAATAGAAAATGTTGCTTTCAATGAAAACAATGTCGCGGTGTAATGGACGGTGTTGTCAACACCATCCGTTTTTTATTTTTGAAAGATTAACACTAATCTTTATGTTCTAATACTATTAATTAGTATAATTTTTATTATTAAAAAAACTGCCTCTTTTTACAGCCAAGGATATTCAAAGTTTCAATTCTACTCGAAGAACTCTGATTGACAAGATATTTCTTGTAAATGTTATTAATTTGATCTGATATTCAGTGGCAAAGTCACGTACAATTAGAAGTCAATTCCAATTAGAAGTGGAGAACTCGATTCTATCCGAAAAATCTATCTGAATTTAAACCAATCTGACTTAATATTTTGATAAAATAAAACTAATCTAATCCGTATTATCCGATCCGATCGGACCCACAAGAGACAAAACCGCAGAATTTGAAACCGATCTGTTGGAAAGTTACAGGATCTAGATGCTGGTTCGGGGATCATTAATAGCCCTATAATCTAATGGGTGGTCCTCCCATACATTCACCTGAAAAATTAATAATTTGGACAGTTAGATCTGAATCGTTCATTTTAAAAGGGTATAATGGGAAACCTTGAAAACTATTTTCCTAACCGATTCATAATTTTTAAAGTGCAAAATCAAAACCCCTGACGGCTCTCCCTCTTCTCCGGTGTGAAATTCAGGACATCCTACAGACCTACACTATCCATCTCTTTCCCTATCGCACCGCACCGAGAGGCTCGCACCGCACCCTATCAACTCTCCCTCCCGCTCCCGGTTCTCCTATTCTTTCTCTTCCTTGCGAGAACTCAAGGCTGACCTTCACCCACTACACTTTGCTTAATCAACACAAATACCCCTCATCTCGTCATTGTTGTGCGCAAAACTGGTGCCAACTTGTTGTTGCCTCCTCATAGAATTACAACTTGCTGCCTTGTTGTCGATCTTGCACTTCTATTGTTTTTGGTAAGCGTGAAAATCCTAGATCTGTAATTATATTGTTGATGTTCTTGTTTGTGTAATGGATTCATATGTGTTGTTTAGATATTATTTGAAATTGACTAACTGTTGTAAACATGTCATGCTTCGAGGTTTATTTTTTCTTTTAAAATGACATTATAGGTCACAAATCACAAAAGTTTAATTAAATGTGTAAATACAGTTTATTTTTTATTTTGGTTGTGTCGGTTTTATTGATTTTCTGACATTGGTATGTTCTGTAGTGCACGAGCAATCAATTTCACTTCCAGTTTTACCAGCAAACCTACTATCATTTGAAGAGCCGCAACTTTACAGTTGGTTTAGTCATTATCCCTTCTCTTCATGTACCCATTGATTTGATGAGACAAGTTACTTTTTCGGTACATTACTAGGTTTGGTCTATTAATTCTTTTTAGAGTTTCTGATTCTCAATAAGTGTCACTAGACAGTTGACATAGAAGGTTACTTTTGATTTGTCTAATTTCACTATATAATTATTCATTTTTTATGCAACATACTGAATGTTATTTACTTTATTCATGAATATTATGTAGTGACTTATATATTTAGATCTCACTCATGGTAGTCACAGAGAGTAAATAGCGGCTCTGATTAAATACCTCTGTAACTCTTTTCATATTCTTTCATTAATGCAAAGCGAAGCAATGGGCAATAGAAGGACCTGCAGCATTTAATTTATCCCTTTGACCCACAAATAATTGTGGACCTTACATCTAATTGTCATCTAACAGGTAAAATTTTGTGGCAGCCAGAACCTGTGGCAGTGGAATGGTCCTTTTCTTCAAATAGTTATGGAGGTATCTAACATGTTAATATGTTATGCTAGTTTTAACTTTTCCTATAAAAAATAGTACTTGACCTCACACTCAAAAACAATAAATTTTGCAAAATATTAAGGATTTTACAAACCATAAATGCTAAAAATGTCGGCATTGTTTATGATTGCATGTAATGGTGCTTGTCGAGCATTAAATTCTTCAGCAAATTTCACAACGGATTCGAGTGAGAGTAGGTCCAGCTCCATCACCTTATTTCATATAATAGTTCTAGTAAATGAAGGAACAATAACTTACTTTGAGTACTTGAAGGATCAATAACACTGAAATCATTTTTTGTGTACTTGTCAATATTTCCTACAACCTCTTTGATCATGACCGATGTTATCTTCAAAACTCATCTTATAATGAACTTGCAGTTTGATTAGTGTTTTGAATGAGATGAACCTCTATATTTAGAAGAATACCTAACTCGCCCTTTTCAGATTGCCATTTCTGGTTCAGATCATAAGCATATTTAGGTCTTCTGACAGCCATCACTACATGAGCACCTGATTCTGCTAGATGTCTTTTTATTTAGAAAAAGATAAGACAAATTATAGTTCTAAAAAAATTCAATTAATACAAAAAAATGAAAATGGACTTCAAATGCCCATGATGGTGATGGGTTGCATTTGGTAATGGTGGTGGATTGGATGGCTACATTACAAGAAAATTCAATGAAGGTTAATTTTACTCTATCTTCAGTCAATGATGTCATTGATTCATGCAAACTAGAAAATGTTTTTCTTTTTGAAACCTATCTATATTATGTATTGATATATGATCCTTATTTATTTCAAAATTGTTTTATTAATATTACATTTTAACTTTGGTGCTTTAGGGTAGTCTATCGCCGGTGTAGAGGATTGTCCTTGACATAATACCAAAGCTCTGACCTACTAGTGCTCTCCCTACGATGTGATCCCCCTTCATGAGCTTCTCTGCCATGTCATTGGACTTGAAGCAGTGACAGACAATGGAAAAGCTGGTAAGGAACAAAGGGTAGTCTCATCAAAGATGTCGGTAAATGCTATTTGCCTGTTGTCTGGTTCCATTGAATATATACTATGTTGTATTGGCAAAAGGGCTTGGTACATTTTCATGTAATTTGTTCTGAACCTAAAAGGTTCAAGCTATATCTAAGAAGAAACTATGCATGCCATAAAGTAAACTTATGCAAGGCTTATCTTGAACTCTACCGTACACTGGTCGTTGATGGTGATGTTTGATGAATCGTAATGATACTAACTGAAATCTCAATTGACAGGTGTAGGACCTCACTCCTCCTTGGACTCTTCAGAATCAAAGGCCAATGAAACGATTACATCTGATTGGAGCCCATTGTTTGTAGAGAAGTTTCAACCTATTATTGTAAATCTTTATCTTGATGCCCTGCCAATTGAAAGACTTGGCATCTCTCCTGAATTAATTAAAGGTTTTGGGAGGTAATGCAATTGTCTCATGTTTCTATTTACCTGTAATCTATAGAGGTACTTCATCCATAATATACAATTCAAACATTGCCACTGAAGAAATGCTTATGCTTACCGGCAACTATAATTTTTTATTTTCCTTTTCTGCTGAAATATGGATTAATTTTGCGGCATGTCTATAACATTACTCATCACAACCATTTATGGCACTTGATATCTAGTACTGAAATCCATGTGAACAAGTTGCTGAAAAGACATTAATTGTCAGGTGCATGAATACTAGAAGAGACAACCCACATGCTCCCTTTGGAGGATTTCACTCAACTGTTTCAATAAGCTTGTGGCTGATGATGCTTCATTTGCATATGACCAAATTATTAATTGAAAATGTTTTCAATTTTTTAAAATTCTTATAGTTTCTACCTTTGGAGATGTGCTTGATATCGTAACTTACAGGTATAGTTTTCATTTTTCATGAAATGGAAATGTGGAGTTATGCAAGTTAGCTTTAATTACAATGCAAATGTCAACAAATATGCATGCTTAAGATCTTAGAAACCATGAAATTGACTTGGATCAACAAAGTTGAACAGTTGATCTTGACCTACTTGATGAGCCAACTGTCTACTTAACCAAAATTTTAACCTCTCGAGTTTGATTTGTACAAAATAAAGAGGTTGAAAACTATATTGGAACAAGAACCTCCGAATATATTCTCTTTCTTTTTTTAATTCTTCAAGATCCAATTTAACCAACTACTTTGGTTAACAACCTTCTTCTCCTTTCTGTCTCATAGTTTTTATGTTTAATTCTTCTATATAGTTCTTGAAAATAGTTTGTTATTTACAAATCAATATTAATTCATGTATATTAATTAACTCTTATTGTAATTACTAGATATCTTGCGGCAGATGAGGAACTCAAAAGTTGTGAAGGCCACAAACAACAAGCAACGTCCTGCTAGGGAGAAGTATAGCAGAGGTGGGTTCCATCTTTCAGACAATATCAAATTAGCACCACATGGATGCTAATTTTCCGTCTTCTATTGGCAATTATTGGCAATCTTTGTTTTTTTTAATTTGAGACAATTAAGCTTTGATAGTATGGAAAAAAGTCAACTTTTTATAATTAGTATTGTGCTTCAAGCTTTTTTAGCAGAGAGTTTATTTTATATAATGTAGCAGCTTATTTTTTAGAATGTAATGGATATTGTGGAAGGCTAACAATAGCTTACTCGATAGGTTACAACAAGCTTGACACATATTACATTTTTATTTCATGAATGGTGCTCGAGAAAAAAATAAACCATCTAAGATCTATGCTAATCTAAATAACCAAATTTGATTTCAGATCAGCTTTGCAATGCCAATGTAGTAGTTTTTACTTTTGATGAATTTGTAAAATTAAGGATAAAAAACAAAAAAAAATGAAATCCTTAAAGAGGTGTTAATCTAATTGTATTTATTGATGTTGGCTCTACTTAATTATATTGGTGCATTTCAATTTAGGGTCCGAGCCAAAATATCAAAATTTCTAAATTACGACAAAACAATTGCAATTTGAATCGAACCTCTGTGCTATGTGTTTGAAATAAAATAACGAGTGCGGAAGCGATACTTACATTCCATTCCTACGGTCTCCCATGTACGCTTGTCATTTCAACGGAGTTCTTCTTGCGGTGGAAGTTTGAGGTGGTGCGCTAGAGATTCCATCCACGTTTATCCCGGTGCCTTTTTTTTTCTCCAAAGTCACGACCGGAACAATGTAGTATATCTTTAATGGAATAAGATTAGTGGCTATGCACAACACATGTGCCCTATGTCGATAGCCGAGAATTTTTTGTTCAACCAATGTTATAAATGGGTGAAGACCCGATGCTATTTATAGAGGCGTTAGTGTATCTTGGAAAGATGCCAAATTAATTATCAAATATTTGGAATTATATTCTCTCCAACTCTTTTCCAAATTTTAATATTCACTTCTGTAAATATTTCTACGAATTTGATATGATAGCTATAATATTCAATAAAAAAAGATAAGGTAAATATAGGCAGTCAAAACTTGTCTTAGAATAGGCCACTTGCAGCCGCAATGAGGACTATTGCGTCCACAATAGATCTTCTGAAAATTCAGAAGATCATTGCTAAATATTCCTACTCCATTGCGGCCGCAAAGAATCTTATTGTAGCCGCAATAGACTTGTGTTTGTGTTGTTTTGCTTGGGCTTTGATCCAATTTGAGTTGGGTTTAGTCCAAACAATATTTCTGAGTTTACACTAACACTAATATATAGTTTAATTAATCATAATTGGTCCATTAATAATTTCAATTAATTTACTTAAGTTCTATATGCATTCATGCTCAAAATCTTAGTAAAATACGTATAATGTCACTTAATATTAATTAATCACATTATTTGGCATATCCATATATTACTCCTTGTAATATTATGTGACAATATGTGATACGTAGTAATCATATAACACGTAGTCCACACTTTATTTATTGGAATTGACATCTCAATTCCAACACAACATTATAAATGGGTGAAGACCCAACGATATTTATAGAGACGTTAGTGTATCTTGGAAAGATGCAAAATTAATTATCAAATATTTGAAATTATATTATCTCCAAATTCAAAAGCTCATTGCCAAATCTTCCTACTCCATTACGGCCACAAAGAATCTTATTACGACCGCAATAGACTTGCGTTTGTGTTGTTTTGCTTGAGCTTTGATTCAATTTATGTTGGATTTAGCCCAAACAATATTTCTGACTTTACAATAACACTAATATTATGTTGTTTTGCTTGAGCTTTGTTTAATTAATCATAATTGGTCCATTAACAAGCCAAGCCACATGATGCCGACCCAAGTTCTGAAGGGTAATTTTGGTATGAAAATTTGAATCCGATCTTTATATCATGGTAATGATGAGAAAATTAAACGTGTACTAACCAGCAAAACAAAGATTGTTAAAAGCGTACTAACCAGCAAAATAAAGATTTTTTACTGCAGGTAAAGTTCTTTTCTTTTATATCAAGGATGACCACCATGTATATCCATAAGTTTGTATAGAAAATAAAGTAACAAGTTCAAACAGTCATACTATAATCTCTCCCTAGTTCACGGCACAAATCACAACACAGGCACAAGTCACAACAATTTAAGCAACAACACTGGCACTAGTCACAATAGTTCAAGCAACAATATTGTCACCAATCATAACTCACAACAATTCAAGCAAAAGCACTGGCACCAGTCACAATAGTTCAAGCAACAACACTAACACCAATCACAAGTCACAACAGTTCAAGCAAATCTACATTGTTTAGAATAAATCTTCCTTTAATATATGCAGTTTGTGATTGATTTATTAGTTGTTCCATGAAGGGAGACATTTTATGTTCTTAGATTATTATTTTTATTTGTAAAACATAACCCAGAATAGCACCGAGATTCATAGTTTCTTATACTATATACACATAATATTACCACACATGCTACTAGAAAAACAATAAACAATAATCAGATCTTCGATAATTCATAATTAAGACAATCTACTTGTAATTATTGACAAAATATAATGTTCGAGGGCTAATTGACTTCACCTGCAGCACGATATAATCAGTTCGGCTTCACATTTAATCAATTGTAAATAGGGAGGAAAAAAACCATATCCAAGTTTAACAATTATTAATAACTCTAAACAAACTAGAGACAAAAATAAAAATAAAAAAACTAAATGGAATCAACCATCTATTGAGGATTTTCGGGGTTGGTACCGGCAGGCAACATGCTCCCCACTGATAAGCTTCTCCAAAGCATCCCCGAGAAGGCTGATGAGCTTGAGGGTTTTGTCCCACATCTGTTGGGTGGTTTCAAGATTGTGAGCCTCCTCTGACGCATTTGTGGGGCGATTCATAATTTAAGTAGGCACAAGTGGGCCATTCATCCCCTTTTAACACCTCACAGTACTCTGGCACCTGAGAGTCTGAAATCGCAAATAGAGAGCTCCTCAAGCCTGCATTTAGAGGAAGAAGCAAAAGCAAATTTTAGGTGCATATCTTAAAATATATTTTTTTTCCTTTTGCAAATTTTATCTTTTCATTTTTTAAATAGCACACACACTAGTGTGCAAATCAAATCCCAGAAAAAAATCAACAGAGAGGGGAAGGACGTGACCTTCTTGTGCACTGAATATGTAGGGAATTAAATGATAGCCAGTTACAATGATTTTTGGCAGATCCCTTCCCTGCACAAAATTGTTTATTGCACTATGGTCTCAAAATTGTATGATTCCAATCGAAATCTGTGTATATATAGCAACAAACATAGAAATATATATTTTTAATAGTTATCGAGTTTAAAAGGAACCTCACCACAATAGTGTGGACAATGTCAGAATTAACACACAACACATTAATACCCCACAAGTTCATGAAGCAAGCTACTGTATTTGGGCTTGCCAGATGTCAAGTTCATGTCCTCTGAGTCAACATACCCCACAAAATACATCTGAAAAACATACATTGATATCATTAGGGAAAAAGTGAACACAGATGCCTTGCAGTGAAAATTATACTTGTACAAAGATGTTGCAGTGTTGCACTTGTAACAATACATAGAATGAACATACTACGAACATAAAAAATATTCATATCATTTATTTTCTCGGTGGTGTCCCCTTCAGGGATATTCATTACAAGTCCTCATGAAAGTATCTTAGGAAAAAAAAAATATATTGTCAAGCAATTTGAAAGTAATTAACATTGTGCGAAAAACAATTCGAACAGAGGAACTCATTTTCAGATTTTATAACCACCTCTTTTCTTATAATGTGCGATTTTTGGTGTGGTCGGTAATATCTATGAATATGCTTTTCTTCTTTTCAAATTTTGTTTGATCTTTCCATGTTATTATTACCAACCATCATGTCTTGTGTGTGTGTGTCTGCTGGGGAGGGCGCAAAGGGTACTTATAACAGAATTAACATTGATGTTGCGACTCGAAGAGCCTCTGAGAAGAGAAGGAATAAGGAGCATTGGGAGGAGAGCCAGTGTCAGGTGGTTCACTTGCATGTGCTCTTCATGCGCGTCTTAAGAAAATCTTTGAGGCTCTACATTCAGACCTATCTTTCTTCAACTATTCAATTCTTTGAATAAAGAAAATATATAGATTGTATAGATTACAATACCAGTTCACTTATTATTAAGCAGCTCAATGATGCCAGATACACAAATAAAAACTATGTCAGGTGAGGTTAACCTGTTTAGTGCCTAATTTAAGGTTTTCTTAGACTAAAGAATAAATTCTCAATGGCTAACTGGTCTTGTGTTATTGGAGAAATATGAAAATAACCAAATCCGATGTATATAAAACAAGCAAACTTAATTAATTGGCAATGTTTTAGCAATGTTGATCTATTGGCTGACCTATCACCACATGGGTTACTATTTCTTGGTATTCTAGTGGGCAGATGTGGCCCAAAAAAATTACATTATTGCATAACAAAATGGGAAAGGGTGAGAAATTAGGTATATTTTTGGAATTTTCATCAATGAGAAAGGGTTCTGCTGACATCAAATGCCACAAACCCTTTACCATTAGATTAACTATACTGAAGAGCGGCTCTGGTTAATTTGTCCGACTAATGCTTGGTTTAATGCCCACCCGATCCTAATGCTTGGTTTAATGTCCGACTAATGCTTGGTTTAACTATACAGTACATGGATATCTCATATTGTTTCAATAAATAGATAAACATATTGAGACTTCGATTTATTTGAAACCCAATTATTGTTTTATGTCTATTCTGGTTAAATTGAAGTTCAAAACTAATTCGAATGAAACTGCGGCAAGGACAGAAAAATCGTGGACCATACTAGCTAGTGATTCAAATTTCACCATTGGCTTCAAAATATCAAAAAGAAGAAAAAAATATATAAAACTAAACTGGCGCTGCGTTCACAGTTGAAGTTATTGAAGTTGAAACTAAACAACTTTTGAAACAAAAGAAAATACGGAGGCTCCGTTAACACTATAATTGAAAAGAAGATTGGAATTAAAAAAATAATTTGAAAAATAGTCCCCTTATTAAAAATGACGCATGAGTCACCCGGATTAAGCACTAAAGTTTACACTTTAGGCCTTCAAAGAATTTGATGATCACATTACCTGGCGATCTCGAGCCCTTTGCCAGAGGTAATACTTGTGATGTTACACATGGCACCATCCATGGGCGATATTGGAAGAGGTGCTGCACGTGGCTGGCCACGATTCGTTAGAAGATGAACTCGCCTACGATGCTACACCAACCCTTGGCCCACTCGATTCATCCTAACCCTTCCTTCTTTGTCATCGTCCCTCTCCCTCTCTCTCTCTCGTCACCTCTCTCTTTCTCACTAATCTTGCTTTGGGAGAGGTTCAGTTTAGTTAATTGTGTGTTGTTGTATTATTCTTTCCCTGACGCTTTGTGATGGCATCGGTGGGAGGAGCCACTCACTAGGTCATCGAATATTGAGGAGTAAATTGAGTCGTGTTTTTAGGAATATGAGCAAGGGGAAAGGAGAGAGGAAATGAGTTTAGGGTTTGTTTCGTTCGTGCAAACAGAGAGACGGGGAAAGGAGAGAGGGGCATAGATGAGGTTTGGGGAGAGGGGATGTCCAAAAGCGGATTCAAATTTTCGTACAAAAATGTCCTTTCGAAAAAAGAGGTGACCGGCTGTTAGGTGTTTTGACCGGTTATTTTTCGATTGGCGACCGACTGTTAGGGTGATATGACCGGTTGGCTAAAATATTTTTTTAATCTGAGCCGTTCAATTCACGAAATCGACGGATGAACATCATATTTACAAAACAGGTTTAGGTGAGTGAATTGGAGTAAATCCCTAATCTAATTATTCACTATTCAAACTCGATTTTCGCGGTCCGACCTGCGACAAAACCTCTCTGTCGCTTCGTCACTCCATCTTCTCACTTCGTTATTCGTGCTCCGAAATCTAAAATCGCAAACCCTAGCCTCTAATCGAGATCGCACCATTAGACATTTAGACTTATCAAAAACCTCTACTACAATGCTCCTAGTTGTGAGTGCTTGAAAGCCTGGAATTGTTCTTACTCGAGAGAATCCCCGGATTCATTCCAGAAGGGAGGTGGCGATGGATGGATGCTTGAAGTGCTGGTTCATGCTCTGGAGCCTTTATAGGATTGATTGCATCATTGTGTGAGGTAAATTCGTCTAATTGTTGCTACTCGTTTTTTTTATAAGTGTTGTTTGTATCCATGTCTATGTATTTTATCTCTTTTAATCGTATATTTTCCATTTTTTGTGAAGAGTACACAATGTTCTAGAGGCTAGATTGTGTTGACTTATATGGTTCCTCTGATTGTGCTGAGACAGTCTTCATTAATTAATTATGGTCCTTAGTCACCAAACAAATGAATAGTATCAGTTAATAATAGATTTTGTTTCTATTACATGCTGATTTATAAGTACATTCAGCATGGGTGTAGTGAGCCAGGGATGTGCGTTGTCAGTGGGTTAAGTAATTTGCTATTACTGATACTGTTAAAATCTAATCTCAGTTTAATTTAGGCTCAATTTTGGTTCAGTTTGGATTTTATTCAGTTGTACTATTGTACAATAATTATTAATATCGATTTTTCTGGAAATTGCTTGATTTTTCAAACACATATTGGTAGTTTAGTGTTTTTATAGCACACACAGTTACATGAGACATATCTAGCTCATTGAGTTGTTACTAAACTAGGTTTGTCTTGAGTAACTGAACCAAATAAAGAAAAACAAGTTGATAAGCATGCAAATTCAACTAAAAATGCTTTTGGATCACACAAAGGAATAAAAATAAAAAATTATTATGGAAATGAACTGGCACACCACTGACCAGCAAGATCATCTTGTATTTGACTTGTGATAAATTATGATAACACATTGTAGAAAGGAAGCACTAAAAACTAAATGACTTGAAATTATCAGAACTTTAAGAATATTATGTTATTGATGACAATGACAGCTTTCAAAAGCTTTTTTATTGTCTTTATATTAGCTCAGTATTCTGGTTATGGTTATGCAATGTGAGGCATGTATATCTTTTTACTTGTGCTTAAGTGTGTAACAATATTATGTTAGCTGCTGGTACATTTTTTTTTTATCATTTTATTAACAGCATTCTGTAATTAATGCAATGCATAAATATATGGTTTCTTGGTATAGTCAAGAGTTCATATCCTTGACTTTTTTAAATTATCAACTAGTTAGAAGTTTTAACGGAAAATTAGTATGTTGGTTTTGCACGTTGATTGTGTTGGTTTGAAATAAGTTCTTATGACAAATTCTTCAAACTCTATAAGATTAAGATGCCACCTAACAATCAAAATTTTGTCCCTGTTTTACCTTCGAGTCAGAGCTTTTCCATTATTTGCTCCATTCATTGAAATTAAAAACTAATAATAGTATGACTGTATGAGCCTATCTTTTCAATTAACCCTCCACAGAGTTTTATTTACATCTTTGTTTATTTGGTATTCTAATGTGGAGGCAATTAAATCTGAAAGTTCTAAAGAGGTGTTTTCTTTTTAGGAGAAGCCTATAATCGTTGGATTGAATTGTTAAAGGAATTCTTTAGATGCAGCTACAAATTATTTCTTCCTACCTTTCATCTTTCACATGTTATTATACAGTGTGCTCACAACCATTTGGAGATAATAGTGGTACGCAAGTTCATATAACTATTTATTTTCCTTATGCAATGTTCGTTGTGCACACTTTCACATGATCTCATGAAAAAACCGAATAGTCCCAAGCAGAAATTGACCTAGATAACAAGTCTACTGGACGTGGGTTCTACGCGTTTGTGTATTGAACAGAAGTATGACTCAGAAAGGTCTGCATGAACTTTCCAGACTTCAAAATCTATAAATAGGAAACCCTAATGGTCTAGTTTCATCACACCTGACATTAATTCTATGTTCTCTTATTGATTCAGTCCTCTCCCTGCTCAAAAAGTTCCATTAGACATCAGAAAATTTTCATCAATAGAAACCAAATAGATCTGAAAATGGTGCAGAACTTAGGATCCAAGTATCAGATCCAGGCTCCAACATATGGCAACCTCATCACTATTCTGAGTATTGATGGTGGAGGCATTAGAGGCATTATACCATCTGTTATCTTATCTTTCCTTGAATCAGAATTGCAGGTATTTACACACCTATTGTACTACAAGTGGCATTCTCTTAGGTAGTTGGGTTATTAAGTTTTCTTTTTACAACTTTTTTTTCTTGTGAACTATTATAGAATTTGAATGGATAGTTTGTACAATGGAAGAATATGTTTATTTTTTTAACATATTTCCAGAATGAAGAATTTTTTTTATTTCTATGCTTACTGTTGTTAATACGAGTAATGTACTCCTACTTAACAGTCTAGCTAAACCAGAGCCAATATTTGAATATTAAATATGCTTCTAAACTTGGATTTTGTTTGTTTTGAAGAAATTGGATGGAGAAGATGCCAGTCTGGCAGATTACTTTGATGTGATAGCAGGAACAGGGACAGGTGGCCTCACGACAGCGATGCTGACGGTTCCGAATTCAGAAAACCGACCTACTTTTACAGCCGAGAATATAAAGAACTTCTATTTGGAGAACTTCGACAAAATATTTCCACAATCAAGGTTGGTAATCAGCATCAGTTTCCAGTGCTGGAGTTTTAGTACTAAGTGCCAATTACCATCACCAGGTGTTGTGCCATGTTTGATACGGGTGCCATATTTGTCTTGATTTGATTGTGTACTGATATGCTGTTGTCATGACAGATTTTTCCATGTTATGATTAATGTGATGATCATTTGGTTCTTAATTCCTAGTTATTTCTCTTTCTTTGCCAGTGGAATAGTTGGAAGAGGGGTGAAGTTGCTTCGTGCCTTGTGGGGTCCATGCTATAATGGTAACTACCTTCATGATATTATCAGGAAAAACTTAGGAAGCATGAGGCTGCATCAGACTCTTACCAGTGTTGTCATACCAACCTTTGATATCAGGCGCCTTAAGCCTACTATCTTTTCTAGCTATGAGGTATTTTCATATCTCTCTTTCTCCTTCTATCAACATAATCTTCTAACTAATCGAATGGGTGCCATATTTCAATAGGTGCATAATAGAAACAGCCTAAAAAATGCACTTCTATCTGATATTGTCATTGGCACGTCGGCAGCTCCAACTTATTTTCCACCACATCACTTCCAGACTGAAGATAATTGCGGCAGGATTAAAGAATTCGACCTAATTGATGGAGGTGTTGCTGCTAATAATCCGGTAAAGAAAATACCAAATCTGATGAACCTAATCAAACATCATATCTAACAATGTCATACCTTGTACAGATGATATCAAAACAATAAATAAGGAGAGCAAATGCATTTGATTATATTTCGTTACTTCATGCTAACAACTATTACGTACCAGCATCAGAATTGTTATTTTCTGCCATTAACATCATATTGTTCCAGAAACTCGAGCAGTTTTTCTGCATGATGTACATCAAAATTAATCAAACTTAAGTTTTGATCTCTTTCTCAGGCTCTCGTTGCAATGGGAGAAGTTTCTAAGCAGGTGATAAAAGAGAATCCTGTTTTTTTCCCAAGAAAGGCCATGGAGTACCATCAGTACTTGGTCATCTCTATTCGTACTGGTTCCACAAATGGAGAAGAGAGGTACAATGCGAAACTTGCAAAAGGATGGGGTATTTTCAGTTGGCTGCTTGCGCAGGGATCAACTCCTTTGGTGGATGTTTTCAGTGAATCTAGTGCTGACATGGTTGATATCCACATCTCGGTTGCTTTCCAGGCTCTGCACTCTGAGCAGAATTATCTAAGGATTCAGGTACGTGAACTATCCAGTTATATCACAGTATGGTGTTGTCATTTGATTTCGGTTGTTTGAAATTGTGCAATCACTCTGAATATTAAAAACGTGGGTAATTAGGATGATATGCTGACTGCGACAGTATCCTCATTTGATGTGGCTACAAAGGAGAATTTGGATAATTTGTTGAAGGTTGGAGAATCATTGTTGAAGAAACCAGTGTCCAGGGTGAACCTCGAGACTGGCCGTGTGGAGCCCACTAAAGAAGGAACCAACAAACAAGCTTTAGCGAGGTTATTTCTTGTTGTCAGTGAGAATGCTCTGATTTCAATCTGTATGTGTTGAACTATTCTGACTATCAATAAATCATTAATTTGTAGATTTGCGAAGTTATTGTCAGCTGAAAGACGACTGCGAGAGAGCCGCTCACCTAAAACTACAATTGCCCGATCTTTTTTAAATATCTGATTTTCTTAATTACTATGAAATTCTTTTGTTTTTTGTATGTTGATTCATTCATTGAAAATTATAAACTTACGGTGATTTGTATCTTATTTGGGTTTACTCTGTTTGTATTTCAGCTGTGTAAAGGTCATTTTGTGTAAAATATTGTAATATACTTCTCTGTTCATAGTATCTATATGTTGATTCACCAGGCCTGATTTTACAATAGTTTGTCAAACCTGAGTATCACTGGGCTCTCTCCCACAAATGATGCAGAGGATTGGTACTGTAAAGGTTCTTCAAGAGTTGATTATGGAGGCGCCTACGAGTAAATTACTAGAGGGGCATCTTTTTTTTCTTTATGACTTTGCTACTTTAGTAGTTTATTGAACTCGAAAACCTATACTTAGGATAATCATTTTTAGTACCAACGTGATCTTGACGGATACATCAAAAAGCTCCTTGCACTCGTATATGTTATTTTAAGTAAATTATGATACTTTTTTTTGAGTTTATGTAAATTATGATATTGTAGTGATGTCAACGTCACATCTTATGTCATGCTTGTATAGTAAGTATCAACTTGCATATTGTAAGATTTATCTTGCACTACCGCTTTCTGAAAACATTTAACTGCTCTTAACAGTATGTTGGCTACTTAATAAATTAATGTTTAAACAGTATTAAGCATCAACATTAAACCTTGAACTATATGAAACTCATCTTTTCTGAAGATTTCAATAGATATTATTGTAGTACCCACATTTGAACTGCCTTCAGTAGTTCAGTTGAAACCCAAGAATATTTGTGATGTAGTGAAGTCACTTTCCCTATTATTAATAAATACTACCATATGCCCAGAGATATGGCAAGAACATGGTTACCATACCAATAGTATGGTCCTTGAACCTTGCTAGTAGCTACGATTCCTGTTGGTTTCATGGTTAAGTATTCTCTCTCCAACAAAAACACAACCCAAGAGGAAGTATAAAAAAGAAAAGAAAAGAAAGGGAAACACTGAGAAGAGATCAAATATACGCTGAACACTTTCTTCTTATGCAGATCTGACAAATGGACAAAGCTAGCACACACCCACAAAGGCATCACGAGTCATATTATGTTATTTGGTCCCATGCATGATTATTGATTAGTCGGATTGAGTTTATACGTAATGAAACTTTAACTATAATCATATTATGTGAAACGGAGCATATTTAGCAATAATGTAGCAACCAACCAAACAGTGCTGACAATACACACACTATGTCAAAAATCAACATGTAAATTAATACTGTGGAAAATTCTTATTTTCCATTCAGGACCAACTAGTGAAAAAGCAGCCTCCCATTTTTTAAGAGATGGCGACAATTTTTCTCATCGTCGACATAAATTAATGCTTCGCCAGAGGAACGAATTCTGAAATATTACTCTAACAAGGAGCATGGTTTTTCACCTCCCTGCAAGAGAGCTATTTTCTAGATAGGTTCATGATGATATTTGCATTAGGAATTGATGATTAATTAGCATTATGGTGACTTGTACACCAGAAAAAATAATACTTCAGAAGTGGTCAGATTATGTAAATTGGGTTGCATCGCTACTATGGTTGTTGAATATGTGTTGGTTCTTTTGCATAATTCTGATAGTTCATTCTTCCATACAAAATAAAACAAGAATGTACTGGACTGGACTGAAATTAATCCTCTGTTCGACTAGATCACTGGAGCGTCCGAATAAGTTTTGTAATTCTCTTACATATGCTAGAGATAATTAAAACCCTTCGAAAAATTGTTCTTCTAGTTGTCGAAGAATTAATCTTCAAATAAAGTTATCTTTAGTCTTTACATACCATCTTGTGTGATAGCATTTCATAAAAACTTTTTTTTTAATTCTTTTATAGTAGTTTACATTATCTTTTTTGTCGACCTGGCTACTAGTATTTCATATGTCTCCCATAAAAGAAGACGAGACCTATATATAAAGTTTTTTATGTGTTAGTTATAGTAGCATCTTTGATTTACAGAGGAGCTATATGTTAATTATATAAAATTAAAGTAAAACCTCCATATCAGTAATATTCACTTTTCGGTGCTTTAAAGTGACATTGATCAATAGCTCCATGGCAGCCAAACATCATATTCTAAGCTATTTATGAAAGTACAGTACTGATGCCAGCTGAACGTAACAATTTGCCCTCTCTCTTTCTTCATATATCAAGAACTAATTAACATTAGCATTTCATATTCCAATGGTCACATTACTTGTAAAGAGGTGACTGACGAGACCTGACAATTACTATCTCAAAGAATGCAAACCAATGAAATGTTTCATGTTTCTAGTGTAATGTTACAATACAAGCTCACCATTATAGTCGACAATTCCTTATGCCTTAAATGTACGTACATTGTTCACTTTCAGAGCTTCAATTGTGGCACATGTGCACACCAAACCTTAAGTGGAGTTGGAAAAAACATTATGGAAAAAGAGAGGGGGACAGGTGCCAATTACTCCTTTTGACAAATAAACTAGTTGTATAAACTAATTAAAGGTGTCTAGTGGACTGTTAATGGCTCTGCTTGGAGATCAGTCTTAAACCATTGATCTCCTACTACTTTACATGAGACTCACAAATGGACCCCATGATCACGATTGAAAACAATATATAATAAATATATCAGTCCAAAGATGAACACATCACTACATCAGATATTATTATTGTAATAAGCAAGACATTGTATCATTTTTTTGTCACAAGACTGTTGTTCGACATGATGATGCTGGAAAGTAAACATCATTACAACAACCAAATGAAAATTAATTAGACTTAATTTCCTTAAGGTATCCACTAATTTGAGTTTTTTCATAGTTTTCTTATTCTTGAAGTGACAAGATGAAAAAATGTTTTTACACATTTCTACCAGAATATATTACTGAGTTTGTTATGCTGTAGCTGACGCAAGTCACTAAAGATGTATTAATTCTATCTCACTTGTCATATATTAACAACGTCATCAGAGAAATTACCTGATAGTTGGTTCTTCAATTAGGACAAGTTTTACAGAAAAATTAAGAAAAGGAGGTTCAAGCTCAAGTGAAATGAATTGAGGGGATATTTAATTAAAAGAAGTTCTTAGTTACTGTTGTTTTTGTTTTTAATTAAAAGAAGTTATTAGTTGCTGCTGTTATATATATTTAATATTTCAATTTATTAGTATTCGAAGTTACAGTTAGCTGATATATATATACATTGATGATGAACCATATACATATATAGTTACTGTTATAGTGCTTCTCTTGATACAAGAAGCTTGATATTCTCCAAGAGCTTTACTTTGGGTTTCTCTAAGACTAAGACTCTAACATGTCCGGTTCTTTTTTAATTGATCAACACCGGACATCGGATGGTGGCATCAAAGTTTCCTTCAGTTAACATTTTTTTTTTTAATTTTCCATTTTGTATATAGTTAGTGGGGTGATCATTTAGAATAGTTAAATTAATCATGTGCACTATATATAGAGATATCACAAGACCCATAAGCAACTAACTAACTAACTAACTAACTAACTAACTGTCATTTTATCCCATCTCCCTCACACCCCCACCCTGACCCCACTCTCTCTTTCTCCACCAATAGAATCATTCATGGCCAAATACATTGTCACAAGTGACTGCATCCTACTCTTTTGTTTAACAATTGTAATTTCATGTGAAGCAAGAAAAATACTTCCAGAGAGAGGTGTTATTCAAGAGAATCATACTAGTAGCAAGACTGAAAGATCTAGCACTAGTGTTGTCAACTTGACGGTAGCACTTGATGATAACCGGCCAACTACACCAGGAAATAGCCCCGGAGTAGGTCACCATGGTCACGCAAACTTCGAGAAGAGAACATAAATGCTGGCTTAAATTTGTATGGAAATAAGTTAATAGATTTTCTTAGGTGTTGTTACATGGAGTATGGAAGCTTAAGCTTCTTGGATTCCATGGATTTTTGTAATATCAATTTTATTTGCTTTTCATGATGATCAGAAAGTAGTTGAAATGTAACAATTAGCTGCTTCCTAATGCAATGTAGTGCCAGGTACTATGCTTAATTTTAAGGCATTCGTCTTAATTTGAGATACTGAATCCAGTCTCTTAACAGTTAACACTGTAATGCGACTATGGTACCTATATAAGCACGAGATCTTATCGTGTTAACGATTCAATATCAAATTTTAAAATGTAAATGGCTGAATTGAATCGTTGAAAATGTTGCTCATACTAAAATCTACTTATCGGCGAATATTCCCATTTTTAATTCCTTTTACTATTTTATAAGATAGATGAAATTTCATTATATTTGAGGAGCTGGTAAATCATTGAATTAACAAAAATTTCCACCAATCCGACAATAAAATAGTAAAAAATCTAAAAAATAAATTTTTTGGGTCTGTAAGTAGATTTCAGTACGGATTGAACGGTTCGAATCGACCATTCGCATTTTGAAATTCCAGATGTGACCATAAGCACGATTCATGCTAACGTAATTAGCATAGCCTAACTCATAATGCAATTGTATTACCCTAACAAAATTAAGTACAATATTTAATCCACCAGATGGGTATTTAACTTGAAACTGACCAACATCACAAAAAAACATTTTTATTTGAGAAAAATACACAAATATATAATAATAAATTAATAATATATGCTTATTAAAATTTTGTATATGATTATTAGACTATTGTGAAAAACGTTTGCATTTCGAGCCGAAATGTAAAAGGTCCAAATTATATTTTTTTAGTTCAAAATTTTGATTTAAGTTAATAAATTCTTATCATCAAAATTCTGTAGGAAATTAAATTTCATTATGTTTAGAGCTCTCTAGCTATTTTGAAATAATTTTAAAACACCGTTGTTTAATACTAAAAATATTCAAGGATATTTTTTTAAAAAATAAAAAATATTTAGAGAGCTTTAAAAGTAATGAAATAGTTTCCTACAAGATTTTGATATGGAGAATTTATTGAATAACTTCAATCAAATTTTCGGACTCTAAAACTATAATTTAGATTGTTTTCACTTCGGCCTTAATTAAGTGCAAACATTTTCATAATATCTCTTATGATAATATATTTATATACGCGTATATACATGCATTTATAGAGGAGTCATCACTTCACAATACTTATTTTCACAATCTTGGCAATGAAACTTAAAATAAATTCATAAAAATATTAAATATAAAAAATATAGACACATACTCGAATATATATATTAGTTATATTTTTAGAAGTAAATGTTATTTCATATTTTATCAAAGACGATCGAGTTTCATGCAATTTTTTTTTAACAGTTAATATTTAATGGTGCATAATAGAATATGAAATAGTACTCAAATTGTATTATATTAAAACACAACTAATCAATAAATATAATAATGTGTAAATATTTTTTGGCATTTACAAATATATTAAATTTTTTATTGTCATGGTTGTCAAAATAAGTATTATTATCGTACAGTTTTACTGCTTGGATATATGTTCATTTATAACATTCAATAATTGAAAGTTACCTCCATATTTCCGATACTTGCACATGAAACCCAATATATTTCACATTGATAAATGAAAAATAACTTTCTTTGAAGTTACTATACAAATATCACCCCACGTTATAGTGAAAACTGACAAAAGACATTCTAATAGAAAGAAAGTGACAATTTACCCCTGAGAGTTGACTGTTCAAAGTTCGAACAAACAGACATTTTATAAAAGCTGACAACTAGTCAATGATGCAACATGCAGATTATAAGAAAATTTGTAAGAGATGAACATTTCAGGATTACCTGAGATGCTATCAAACTAAAAAATTTCGTTCTAGCTTGCGAACCACAAATGTATTTCATGATTTCGGGAGTTGAGGTGATTTCATCAGAGAGCACTTTCAACTCATCTTGAACAATCAAGTTCAGAATGTGACAACCACTATTTTGATGAAAGACCTGACCTTGTACAAGAAGTACATCCTTCAAATGGGTTGTACTCAACAGGTCCTTGATGCAAACATCATTGGCAGTTGCATTATCAAGAACAAGAAAAAAGATTTTCTTGTCCAAGTTCCACAATATCAATCTGTCATAAATAGTTGTGGCAATGTGTTTGCCAGTGCGTTAACTTGGCAATGTGGTTAAATAAAGTATATTTTTTAATTATCATTCATCATCAATGTAAAGACATGTTAGGATCATAAAGTCTCTATCTCCATCCTTGTTGGTCTACAAATCACTAGTAAAACTGACTCTACAGTCAAGTGCACCAACAAGATCATACAAAATATCCCTTTCCATTATAAATATCTAAACAATCAGACCTATGTGTGTTTCTTGACACAAATTTGAAAGGAGACACACTTCATGTACGAATTCTCTCAAGAAATGATAAGTTACACAATTAAATGTCAACTCATGTACAATTATCATTTTTGCAAAGCTTTTCCTGACTTTTTTGGTCAAATTGCAAAAGAGCAAGTTTTGGGCCATCTATCAAGTGTAAAAAAGACAACATATATATGCATGATTTAGCATATATAGATTCTATATGAACAAATAAAAGAATAAAAATAAGAAATTGTACCTGGAGTACTCTCATCCTTCAACAAGGTTTGCAAGACATCAGGTTCATGCCTTTCATTGCCTATTTTCTTGCAACCCCGTTCTACATGATGTTTTAAAGAGCCAGTGCTCATGGAGTTGCCCATCTTATATTTGGTGGCACAATATAACTTACAAATGGCATCATAAAAGCCATCAGGTCTAACTAGACCCTTATTGAAATGTTGCCAATACGCAGATGTCATGGCCTCTCTAATTTTCCTCTTTCTGATGGCTTCAGTACCTTGATCTTCAAGTGTAGTTGTAATTGCACCAGGATCTTGACTGCCACCCAATTAGGGATTGACTTTAATTCTTTGTATTTCCTCTAGGGTGAAATATGGATCCTCCATGCTACAAGAAATTTAGCTGTAAGCAATTTAGTTCAAAGCAATTTTGGTTCTAAGCAATTTGTATTACAAAATCAAGCAATTTAGTTCTAAGCAGACATGCAAGAAAAATAATACTTATCTGAAGACAAATCAGGCCCAAACACTCTCTTCTACACGTTGTTTGCTTGACCCAATAATGACGTTAGAAAGAACAAAACAAAATTAACAAAACAACAAAAAATAATAGAATCATTGAAATGAATAAGATAAGCTACATTACCTTAGAAAGTTAGAATTGCTTGCTTGCTTACGCACCTCCTATTTCTTGCTATTTCTCTTTCTCTCCTTCTCTTTGACTCGAAATTTTTTTAATTAATAAAAAAATATATAATTAAATATATAAGAAATTGTCAAGCAAAATTCGGGATATGTTATCCTCGCAGATCTCACTAGCGAGTTTACCTTTTTTTAACATTTTCTGCGATTAAAAAAAGGGACGCATGCTATACTCGCTACTGCCAGTGGCGGGTATAGATCCTAAACTCGCCACTGGCAGTGGCGAGTATAGCATGCGTCACTTTTTGTTTTACAATACAATGTTAATACAATTTATACTCGTCACTGGCAGTGGCGAGTATAAACTTTGCATTTTCTTAGTTGTTTGATCGGAATCTTTGATGCTCAATTATTGGTGCATGCTATACTCGTCATTGCAAGTGGTGAGTTTAGGTATAACATGCGTCTCTTTTCAAAAAAGAAGAAAATTTAAAAAAGATAAACTCACCAGTGGGATCTGCGAGGATCTAGGTTGCCCGGATACTCCAAAATCATGCCACACCGCGTATCGGATACGTATCCAACGCGGATTCACGTGCGATACGGGTGCGATACGCACCGGATACTCCACGTGGCGTATCGCATTATTTTAATATTGGGATACGGCAGGATACTGCAGGATACGGCTCGGATACGGCAAGATACGGCTGGGATACGGCACAAGATACGGCTGGGATACGATTGGGATACGTTTCAGTACGCAACTGTCAGTATTTTGGTCATAAGTTCTTCATCCGAACTCCGATTAAGCTGATTCAAAGTGCGTTGGAAAGCTAAGAAAGAGCTTTATAATCTTGGCTTGTCATCTAGGATATTCTATCTCTTGATTCCTAAGGTAAAATATACTAAATTATAGCAGTATCTTGAATTCTTACAGAACAAACTTAATTTAATCTTAATTACTTCTAAAACCTACATAGAAATATATATTATTATTTTAGAACAAAATACTGGATAACATGCATCTATAGTGGTAGTTGAATGTTAACAAAATCAAACATTTTAATATATAATGTGATTTTTTTTATTATTCTATATATACTCCCGTATCCTAGTTTTTTTAAAAATGACGTATCCCCGCACCCGCATCGTATCGGATACGATACCCGCACCCGCACCCGTGCAACATAGGCGAGGATAGTAGATCCCAATTGTGCCTGACAATTTATTATATATTTTATTTTTATTAATTAAAAAATTTCAACTGTGACTTTCTTTCTTTGTCTCTCTCCCTTTTTCTCTTTTTTCCTCTTTTTTCTCTCTACCATTTTCCTCCTTCACCACCAGAGACATATATATGTGATAGGCTGATAGCCAAAGTCAAGAAGAAGGCGAAGAAGCCCTGATCGAAGGTCTTTTCACCAGTCTCACATTCACCTAGCTACATGCAACCTAAATCCTAAATCATTCTCGGATTTTGAACTATCAAGCATTCTGAAATCATCAAGTACACTAGATGACTAGAAACAAGACAACTAACTGTTGAAAATATGGTCAGATTGTCAAAATCCATCTAGATATAAGCTTATTTGGCAAACAAAACCATGAGGGTTTAATGTGAAGGCGACCAAATCGTACTGCCACGTCACGCATGGGTTGATGAGATGAGATTTCGTTTGACGATATGCCTCAGGCATCGTGAAATAAAGAGGGAGAGACATGTCAAACGCCAGTCTCAAAGAGAGAAGAGGAAGTAAAGAGACAAAGAGGGAGAATGTAGATAGTGAAGCGGCGTTTCCAGGACAAGGAGCATTTAAGTCTTTACAAAATACTCTATTTCTACTATGTTCTCAAAATTATTTCATACTCGTAGAATTCTGAACGTAAGACACAATAAAGGTAATGTAAGTGACCACTTGTGTTTACGTTGCATTTAACTGAACACAACCAAAATCATTTGCGCCTTACGTTGTGTTTAACAAATACAACAAAAATCTCTTGACGCAACGAAACGTTAAAACGTGCAAAATGTATTTGGTTGACGGTCCTAGTCACATGTACAGATGTACTTTTTTTAATAAGCCGAAAGTATTAGGCGTTAAGGCAGTGTCAGATCAAAGCCCATATTACAATCTTTAATTAGAACCTGATTTCACCTCAAATTTTTCTTCATTTATATTTCTTGGTCCAGTCCAGACCAGCCCAGCCCAGTCCAGTCCAGTCCAGCCCAGTCCTTTGTTCCTTGGAAATGGTGCCCTAACGGCCTGCCATCAATGTTCTTTTTCTCTGAAAATTTTCTAAATAGTAAATTCAAGCAATTGAGCTTTCTAGCGCTAGGTAGCAATTGCTACAGGTATTTCTGTGCAAATTACTGAAGCAAAGTGATGCATTAAATAACTAATGTCTTCTTTATTACCACTTTCACAATGAGGTGATTATTTTAAGTTTTAACCAGACCAGTAAGCTGAGGTGTAATGATGCAATGATGTCTCCTACAGGCCTTTTCTTTTCCTACCCCCTGTGAACTTTAGATAAACATGGTTAGCAAACAGTATTATCAAGTTGACTGCCTGGTTCAGAATTATTTAGGGAAATTTCTATCTTTATCCTCACAAATATTCTTTTTTTATAATAGTGTTTGGAGTCATAATAAGAGATACTTATGAGGGTTCAAACAATTTTTGTGAAATCCATGCATGATTATCATTATGAACCTATATATAGTTTATTGTGAGATTCATTGTTCTTTTAATAAATACTTGAGAAACGCTCCTAATTTAAGTGGAGTGAAAGATTTACCTATTTTAAGGAGTTAATTTAGGTAAGAAAAGAACGCCAAGAAAATGACTTGTTCGTCACTATTAAGGTTTATCTAATTTTTGCCTATATACCCATTTATTAACCCCAAGGACCAATAAATTATTCAAATTAAAATATATAATTTTCATTACAAAAAACTTGTTAATATACTGTTGCCACGATAGCTTTACATGTTGTTTGATAAATTCTTCTCCTTTTGACCGGGGCAAAGTTGGGTCATCAAAGGCAGAATCCCATAAAAAGCAAGATTTACAATATTTGGAAGGATGTAATTGAAAAAGATTAATTTCTACTTTTGTTTTTTCAAATGGACACCCTAGGGAAAGGACCCAAGGAGAAAACGACCGGAACGTGTAAGCAGCAGGTGTTGTCCTTGGTCCCACTTGTCAGACCGACATCAACGTGCGTTCGGTTCGGTCAAATCCCTGGGATCTCAAATCAACGGCCGTTAACTGATCCCATTTCCGAATCCAATGGTTCTTATCAACCCCGCCTCTTTTGAGCCGCCTCCCTATTTAGTCTCCCTGTCAACCTATCCCATAACCTCTCTTTTCTGGCTTTTTCGCCTCTCTCTGCCTCATTGTATCTCTCTCTATTTCTCTCTTTCTCTCTCTCTCCCGCCTCTATTTCTCATTTTCTCTCGCCACTTCTTCTCCACCTCCTCTACTTATCTTTCTTTGGCGGCGGGATGCAACAGGCTGCAACCTTGGCATCAAGCGCCGCTGATACAAATCCCCAGCCGAAGCAACAACAGCCTTGGGTTCATATGCAGTTCCCTCACATGGTAATGCCACATCAGATGGTGGCGGCGGTGCCACCTCCACCTCCTCCGCCTCAGTTCCCTCAGCACTTCATGCCTTTCCATCCGCCTCCTCGACCTCAGTTTCAGGCGGCGAACTCTCCCGCAGCCGCCGCCTCTTCTCCGGCCTCCACTCCGGCAGCCAATGGGGGAGGAGCAGAGGATAACAAGACGATCTGGGTTGGTGACCTCCATTACTGGATGGACGAGAATTACCTAGCCAACTGCTTCCTTTATACTGGAGAGGTTAGTTTCTTTTTCTGACTTCCATTTCTTTACGTAGATCTTTGAGACTAGAGATGGTGTTTATTGTTAATTTTAGGTTGTTTGTTGGTAAACAGCGTAAATCAGGAAAGCAGGGATTGGAAGTTCGCTTATTTTTGTTGGAATGAATAGATCTTGAACAGCGTCGTAGTAACAATTGGATGGATGTGTATTATTTCGGCTTAGATAATGACAAGTACTTGTGAACTTTTTGGAAGGATCTAATAATTAATTGGATTTGGATGTGACTTGCTGGTATTTACTTTGTAGTAAAAGTTCTTAATTACAACAAATAAACTTGTAATATGTTAACTGATTTTGTTCATTGTTTAGCTATGTTGTTAGATTCATATTGTTCTAAATGGGATAAGGATTTAATTAATATGTTTGACCTTGAAAATTAAGTCTTGAATATGTTTTGTTCTTTCATTGTTTCATTATGGGTTTTGCATTGAAGTTATCAAATGAAGTACATACACTTTTTCAGATAACTTGTATATGTGCATGTTGACTTGTGTATTATGAGTGTTGTGGGCATTGAATTTTTAGATGAGTTCACAAGTACTTCCCTAATCCCTAAAGTTTGCACTATGATTGTATAATAACTTAAAAGTTTAAACATATTCATCTGCTCAGACTTTGTTCTAAGCATCTTATTCAATTTCCAAGTTATGAAAGAAAGAGAAAACTCATTGATAATATAATTGAAGACTATTTGTCAGTTTCAAATTGATTGTTTTTCCTATGTATCATTGTTGTCATCGTAAGTAGTTTTTTATGAACGTCTAGATTAGTAATTTTCCTGGGGTTTGTATCTTATAGACGAACTCCGCCTATGTTTTACATAGCCGGCCCCAACAATGGTGTAGTCAGGATTTTGACTCAGTGGGTCCCATAAATATTTTTACTAATAATTTTTTTTTACAACAATTCACAAATAAATAATTTAATTTAAAAAATCAATATAGCTCAAATAAAACTTAATAAATTTCAAATTTCAAAATAATAGTTCCAACAGAGTCCTGCAATGGAATATCAACAAATAATAGTTCCAATGGGGTCCCTGCAATTTTTCAATGGAATCCTTCATTTAAAAATATTCACATATTAGTTGGAAATACCATTAACTATACCAGATTGGAATATTTTATCTCAAATCGAGTGGGGTCTTGGGACCCCAATTATTATACGTGGCTTTGCCACTGGGTCCCAAGCCCGGATATAGGAGGGTTGTGAAAAAATAGGCTTGGCGAGCCAAGTAAAAACTCAGCCAATCTTATGGAAATGAAATCCAATATGGGCTTAATTTTTATCCTATCCCAACTTGTTTGGGACAAAAGGCTTTGTTGTTGTTGTTGTTGTTGTATCTTATAGACTGTTAAATGATCTTATGGGGTTTGTCACCTTCTTTTATGTTCTGTTGTTTGCGCTATAATTTGTTACTGGTTTTTATGAATAATTTATCATGTCGGGTGTCTTTCTCAGTCACAAATAATATGGAAATAGGGCAGCTCGGTGCACGTAGCTCCCGATTGTGCGGGGTTTGAGGAAGAGTCGGACTACTTAAATAATATGCAAATAGCTATAATAAATTTCGCTGACAGTAAGTTTCGTAAATTAAATGTGTATTACTATGATAAGTAAAAATTCATTAATGCAGTGCACTCATAATAATGTTAACGAGGTATTGTAGTTGTGCTGATTTCAATTTCTAAATTGTTTAAACCTCTTTTAGATTTTTCTTTCAATTGTTTGCTTGGGGCATGTCACATGATAATAAAATTTGATTGACAAAGTTTGTTTAACCCTTTAAAGGTTTATTTGTAGAAATAGTGATATTGTCGAGCTGGTCATACCTACAATTCGTCTTATTCCAAATTGATTACTTGGACTTCCGAAATTCTTAATTTTGTTCTTAAACAATCTCATTTGTGCCATGTTGGTTCCTGTCACTTTCCATATCAGCTTGGACTAGTAATACCGTCATGGATGGGATCACTTGATGACTTTTTTTTTCAGAAAAATTCTAACAGACTTGAAAACTAAAGTTGAATTTAATAGTGCTTGGATACATAGATAGCCTAATATCGAAATTTCATGCAGTTGTAGTATCGGTTGATGATTCATCAAGGGCTTTTAAAATTTGCATAATGTTTTCTCTGAAACAGATTAGAGAACAAAATGTTCTTATTAGATTATTTATATGTACTAAAAGGTTTTTATGGGCATACAAGTCAGTATAGTACATTTACAAGTTATTTGAAAAAGTATATGGACTTCATTTGATTAGAATGTTTATATGTATTAATCGGTTTTTATGGATAATTAATACATGGACCATCTTGATAATAAAGCATAAAGAAGTAATTTGTTCTTGGTACTTATTTTTTACTTTTGGGCTTCAGGTGCACAACATAAAGGTGATAAGGAACAAATTGACAGGGCACTCAGAAGGGTACGGCTTCGTGGAGTTCAAAACACGAGGAGCGGCGGAGAAGGTGCTGCAGACGTTCGGGGGCCACATCATGCCCAATACTGACCAGCCCTTCCGGTTAAACTGGGCTTCCTTTAGCATGGGCGAGCGCCGTGCTGACGTCGCTGTTGACCACTCTATTTTTGTGGGTGATCTGGCTGCCGATGTCACCGATGCGATTTTGCTTGAGACCTTTGCTAGCAGGTAATTGATAATTTGACTCGATGGTTGTCCATGTTTTCATCTGCTATTTATATACCAGCTGGATGTGTTAGGATGGAGTGAGTGTAGTGCCAATCCCGGTAAGCGATTATTCCAAATCGCTATTTCATTTTTGGATGGGCAGATTGCTATCGGGAATATTTGGGTTAGCAAGCTAACCCTTGCTATTCTGGTAGCCCAATTAGTTGTAGTAGTGGCTTTGCCGAGTCGTTGGGTTAGCTGCTAACACCAATAAATTACCTTTTCATCCAAACACACCTGAAATATTTTGTTGTTTGTTGAATGTAGCACTACAGCTAGGTAGTGTGTATTTGGGGTTGGAGTGGAGGGCAAGAAGCGGGGTTTGGGCCAGGATACTCGTAGGGTGGGGCAAAATTCTGGATGAGGCATATATTTGTAGCCATAAGCATATTTTTACAATTCTTTTTCTCAGGATGTCATAGTATACTGAAAGAAAATCTCATGGCTGGGTGTATTTTCAGTTACGTAAGATCATAAGCATATTTTTTTAGTTTTTTAAAAACATAGTGTCATCTTCACTACCTTTGTAATTGAAATCAAATAATGTGGGGTTAAACTAGGTCAATGCAGGTATCGTAAACCAAAATAGTCACTAGTCAGCCTTGTAATTAAACCATTGATGATTGTTTAATATAAATCATTTAATGCGGGGTTAAACTGGTTCAATGCAGGTATCCGTCAGTAAAAGGTGCAAAGGTTGTTATTGATGCAACCACAGGCCGATCTAAGGGTTATGGCTTTGTGCGGTTTGGAAATGATGACGAGAAGGCCCAAGCAATGAGTGAGATGAATGGCAAATATTGTTCTACCAGGGCCATGCGTATAGGTCCTGCTACTCCAAGAAAATCTTCAGGTTTTCTATACTTTTTATTTATTTATTTTCTAATGAGAAAAGTGGTATACTAGTACAATGTTTTGCATAAAACCCATAATTAGTTAATATTTTGAGTTCACATCACAGCATACAATCAGGGCTCGGGCACACAGATCTATAGGCAATACAAACAACAACAACAACAACAACAATAACAACAAAGCCTTTTGTCCCAAACAATTTGGGGTAGGCTAGAAATGAAGCCCATATTGGATTTCATTTTCATAAGATTGGCTGACTTCTACGTTGACTTGTCAAGCTATCACAACCCTCCTCCTTTCCGGGCTTGGGATCAACTATGTAAAACATAGGCGGAGTTATGCAAAGTTCTTCCCTAAATTGGAAAAAAAGATTTGGAATTGAAACTAAATCAATAAAAAAGTCAATCTTCCACCTGATTTGAGAAAGTTATGTTCCCGTTACATACTATACATGACACATGGTTACATACTATACGTGGATTCGTAATTGTTGCCATGGCACCGCCACCTTCAGCTTATGCTGCCTCCTCAGCAAGCTGCTCATCTAAGATCTATAGGCTATACAAACTAGATAGAAAATACACATAAAGGCTCAGGCATGACAAAATAAAAGGCCACGTGCAATGAGATATAACTTTCTTTGTGTATTCCTTTTTGCATCTTTTGTAGATTGTAAAATTTTATGGTTCTATTGTTGTCTGTGTTTTTCGATTGTGTTCGACTGCTATTTACTTGGGTTGTTCAGTCTTTTAGAATGTTTAAGTTTTTTGGTCAGTACAAAAATGGGTCTCAATAAAGAGTCACTGGGAGGGGAAAATGCTGAGTCAGATAGTCAAACAAACATCGTCACATTCTGGTAAAGAGCTTCTTGCACCCATTTTTTTCGTTCTCCAGAAGAAGTATGGTTTGTTAGGGAAGTCTGGAGGCCTGGCAAGTTTCTCATAGAATCTCGGTGCTAAATAACGGAAAATTATGTATAATTGCTCAATGTTAAGATTAATTCCTTTTGACTCTTTGAACATGCTTCTTTTTACTTCAGTAAAAGTGAACTGCTAAAAGTTTTTGGGCTCAATTGCTTTGTTTACACCATGTACAGTTTAATATTTAGGCAGATAAATCTTGTGTTGTGTTTTTCTCTCTCACTTTAATTGTGTTTATCATGTCTAGGTGGTCCTGGATCTAACGGCAACACTGCACCATCTGATGGGGGAGATGTAACAAACACTACTGTAAGTGTGTTTCCTTCTTATTGAGCTTTTTATTATCCTTTAGAATGACATCATGTTTCCACTGAAAAATATTTTAGGTATTTGTTGGCGGATTGGACCCGGACGCGAGTGAAGATGACTTGAGGCAAGCCTTCTCCAAGTACGGAGAGATCTCTTCTGTTAAGGTCCCAGCTGGTAAACAATGCGGCTTTGTTCAATTTGCCCAGAGGTAAACAGAGACATTATATTTTTTTCGTTCCTGTTTTGTTTTATGTTTTCCAAAATTTTTATGGAATTTTAACCCGGTCTTTAGCAAATGGTCCATTTGATCTTTCCAATCAATTAATAATATGATTAGTTCGGAGAACAATGGATTGACCTAAGTTAACTTCAAGGGTGTAGTTATAATTTAACCACATCATTAAATAGCTTGTAATATTTCCCATGTCCAGAAAAAGTGCCGAAGAAGCATTGCAAGGTTTAAACGGAACAGCAATTGGGAAGCAGACAGTACGTCTTTCCTGGGGAAGAAATCCAGCAAATAAACACGTGAGTTGTAACTTTTGTAAGAGCTTTGGTATGATCATGTCATTCTCCTTCTATTTTGTATTAATATTATCTGTTTTTTCTTTGTAGGCGAGAGGAGATATGGGCAATCAGTGGAATGGTATGTACTACACAGGCCAGTTTTATAACGGGTATGGATATGGTGCACCATTCCCAGACCCATCAATGTATGCGGCAGCTTACGGTAGCTACCCATTTTATGGGAATCAGCAACAGGTGAACTAAAAGGGAGAGGTCACAACAGAGAGAGCTAAAATAATAGAAAGCCAGAATTATCAATGGGCTGTGAGACTAGTTCTAGTTATAGTGCTTAAATGGATACTAGGTGGAGCTAGAGAGTTGGTGTGTGTGGTGGTTGTGTAAAGTACATCCATTTCCTGGACTTAGCACTTTCTTCCTAGGGAAATTTTCATCGACTAAGTTTTATCTGTTATGTTCATTAAAAAATTTTGACCTGGTGGAAAGTAAAACTATTTAAGGCCTATTTATATCGTGTCATTGTTGTTAATATTTTGTGGTGCTTTTCTGGAGATGGACATTTTTCTCCTTTATGGTGGGTACAAAGTGGATTCAAATGTAATCACCTCACCCTTAGAACAATGCTGGTCGCTCAATATTTTTTTCTTTTGGTGGCGATATATAAATAGAGTTAGATTATTGTGAAAATATTTATATTTTGGTCGAAGTATAAAAGTTATATATTTTATAACTTTTTGAGTTGCTCAATAAATTTCTCATCTTAAAATTTTGTACAAAAATTAAATTTTATGATTTTTTGAGTTTTCTAGTTATTTTTAAAAATATGTCATATTTTTTTAATATTATGTTGGGTTATTTTTTAAAAAGTATTTACGTTGGGTTATTTTGTAAAAAGTATTTAAAAATAGTTAGAAAGTTTAAAAAATTATGAAATTTGATTTTCTACAAAATTTTAAATTTTTTTTATTAAGCAATTTTAATTTTAATCTCAAAAAGTTATAAAATGTGTAATTTTTGTATTTCTGTCGAAGTGCAAAGGTTTTCACAATAGTCTATTCCTATATATAGCAAGGTTAAAATAATATGCATAGTATACTACTTTTTGTACTACGTATATATATATATATATAGAACTGGGCTATGGTGTTTGATCAAGCACCAATGGGTCGGTGCTTGATCATCAAATCTCACAAACGGACCGTTAAAATTTCGATTTATCATGCTCAATAATTTCTTTATATCAAAATCTTGTGGGATACCAAAATTTTCTATTTTTTGAATCTTGTAAGTATTTGTTTTGGATTTTTGAAAGTGACCAATTTTATGTATAAGCCTTGATTATTTTTATTACTATTTTTTAGTCATTTTAAAAAATCCAAAACAAATACTTACAAGATTCAAAAAATAGAAAATTTTGGTATCACGCAAGATTTTGATACAAAGAAATTATTGAGCATGATAAATCGAAATTTTAACGGTCCGTTTGTGAGATTTGATGATCAAGCACCATAGCCCAGTTCTATATATATATATATATAAATACCATTATGTTTTGCAAAGCACGTGCTTTGAAATTGTGGACCATTGAATTATGCTTTGTGATTCGTGCGCACATGATGATTGAAGATTCAATGATCCACAATTTTAAAGCATAATAGCATTTTTTTTTCTCTCTCTCTCTATATATATATAGTTCAATAAATAGAGATTTAAATTGCTTAATAAATTTTTCATATCAAAATATTATAAGAAATCAAATTTCGTGATTTTTAGAGTTTTCTTGCTATTTTTTTAAAATATTTTTTAATAACAATTCAGATTTAATACTACAAAAGTGCAATTTCTGAGTTATTTTTAAAAAATAGCAAGAAAGTTCTAAAAATCATGAAATTTGATTTTCTACACGATTTTGATATGAGAAATTTATTGAGCAATTTAAATCTCAATTTATTAAACAAATTAAACATACATAGGCAAATAGAACGAAAAGTGATATATACTATACATATTATTTTAGCATTGTTCTATATATATAAATATATATATATTCTCAAGTTCGCTTTGTTTTAAAGTCACTTCATGCTTCGCATTGAAATACTGAAACTTTAATAGAAAAATAATAAAACGTGTAATCGCATTAAATGACATAGGCAAATGATTATTTGAACAATTCTAGTTGGTACTATCTTAGTACACATCCAACATGAATTAAGATGGAGTATCAAGTGGCAGTTTTGCTTGAAGGAAAGAAGAGATCGAAGCCAATATATGCTTTTTCCGGCTTATCGCTAGGCACCATATGTCCAGCTCCTCTCACTGTCACCAGCAACAATCCTTCGTGTTGCACAGTAAATTCTCCAACCTTCACCAATTTGCTCAAACCCAGTTGTAAAATATTCATAATTATTATAAATCTTGAACTAGTAGTTTAGTCTTCTGGCTTATATTTATTATTTCTGATCTGATTGGCGATGTATATATCTGTGATGATACAAGTTTTAAGAGATCAATGGAACAATGAGAAGTGTTGTTGATGATAATTTCTTACCTCAGTACCGTCGTACCAAGGATGCCACTCTTTAGTTATAGGAAGCTGCAACTGCATGACAGTCGACCGTCCTGTTGCTGTCACAGGAACAATTGAAACCACATCTCCACTATAATTTTATTACAACACTGTTTGTTACTATTCTGGAAAATTAGTTGAACTATCATGTATTGTATTAAGGAAGCAAGAGCAATATACTACCTATATAGCCATATGGACATATGGTAAAGCCGTCAGAAATTAGCTGCTTAATTAAAGCATGCATACTTGGCACTGAGTCTCTCCATGTGTTATTTCTACGACAATCAATTGTTTTGGTGATTAGATTCCAAAATAAAAAATAAAAAACTCATGATGAATCTAAAATGTTATAGCTTTCTTTGGAAGCATGAAATGCCTCTTTCACTGCTACATCATTGAGATAATTTCGAACATATTTTTCGGAGCATGAATCAATACCAGAAATCTGTACATATATGATATATAAAAAAACCCTGGTTTATTAGAACTCTGAACATTGAACACAATCATCACTAGATAATTGACCAGATTGATTTTTCTTACCTCGGCATGTAATTTGTTTATATCATCAGCACAAATGGGAGCATAGATGTCGTATGGATGAATACTGCCAATTTCAGCTTTATCTGTTGCATTGGCACACTTACTGTCGTGAGCTGAGAAATTGCAATTGTTCTTAATTTCGGCATATATATTGTGGGAGATCAGTGCATGCAACCACATGTACTCAAAAGGTTATCTCATCGCTGATTTGTGCATCTATATATGCATTCCCCAATCCCCATCTTCGAAGAAAAGAAATACGATGACATGTTTATTGAATTTGATTAAAGTAGAAAGTACAAATCACAGGTTCAACTCAGTCACCTTTAATTGATTGGTCAGTAAAAGCCACAAAAGTTATGAACTATCAGATTCATTGTACATACATAGTGTACCCCACTAATACAGACTCTTTACTGTCACAAATACCTTACACAAATATCACATGTCAGACATATAATTACAATCAGAAACTGTTATTGTTAAAGAGAGTAATTTGTACATAAAGTCATTACCATGATACCACGGAGATTGAGTTCATATTGTTGTCTCTCTCGGAATCGTATCTGCTGCTCTTATTTAGCAAGAACAGGATCCTGCTCTTCTGATCTGAACCGTTAAAATTTTAGATCTAAAACTTATAAAATATACAGCTCATGAATATCATCTGTAGACAGTCCGATCCAAATTGGACGGTCAAGATCGAAAAGAGCAGGACCCTGCTTTTATCAAAAATAGCAGCAGATACGGATCCGTCTCTCTCATTGTGATGGAGAATTAAGGAATCCGTTTTCGGTGGAGTACCCCGTAAGGTGAAATACTCATCCAATGATCCATACAACTTTGAGATTCGTACGCACGAATCTCGAAGTTACGTGGACCATTAAATAAATACTTCACCTTACGGGTATGTGAAGTGTCCTGAATAGGTCTCTCCAGCTATGAAGAAATCATTGCGGAAACCTTCCCAACAAGTTGAGTGGAAAGACTTAAATACCCCTGGAAGCAACAATATCTCCTGATTCCAGTTCCTTTGTATAGAGAATACCCCACTCCTGCAGGTGATTCCAAAAAAGCAAATTTGCACTGGGATGTTGAATATTAAAAGCTTTATGTCAGAATGCGGAAAATATACTTGATATTGTGTATTGAATGGAAAATACTTTAGTTAGTTATGCATGTTAATTGTATTGTTATTCAGAATGAGTTGTTATGCATGTCAATCAAAATATTATGTATGTTAATCAGTGTTATTTCAGATTTTGTTATTAAATATGTTATGGTTTATGTTAATTGTGTTATTATGCATGTTAATTATATTATTATTCGAATTGAGTTGAAGTGGTAGGAGAAACTCGAGAGAACGACTCAATGGAAATGGAGAAGGAAAATCGTGTCAGGAGGCGCGTTTTCAATCAAACCTTCAGCCAGTTAGATGCATAATAATAAAAATAATGTGCAAAATAACAAAAATAATGTACATTATTACTACAACAATATGCAAATTGAATGCAACTCAATTTGTCCATTGATAACGATGGTGGTATAGATTATGATATCATCGAAATATTTTTCATGTTTATATATACAATCTCCCATGCAGTCTATCTCAACGGCTAGTTTCCTTTGAATTTGAATGACTCTAATTGTCATTTGACCGTTATCCACTTGTATCTTATTTTTATTTTATTTTTGTATAGTGTTTCAACAAGATCAATGTAGAGGGCTATGTCAAAGTTAGTAACTCTGATTCTTGTATATACCACTACTATATAAAATTCCTAACACGCAGGTTGATTTGGATAATTCTTCGAACACCTTCATGTGACCAAAATCCCACTTAGTTATTTCATATAAGGCAAAAAATTATGACACCAAGAGAAAAGATCGCCTGCTCAGCAACAACACAATCAATTGACCAAAGAAAATATTTCAGAATTTTTTTTAATGAAACAGAACAAACTGTAATATGAAATATAACCAGTCCCGTCGGATATTTGAATTAATATTCTATTTTGATCTATATCTCTGGGATCAATATTCGTGAATCTGGCAGAGATTTTCCTTCAATGAAATGAGAGATCAAATGAAATGCTCTCACTGGCTGGTTCGAAGGAACCATGTGTCCGGCCCCTCGCACCGTTGCTAGGCTGAGACCTTGGTACTCTTCGACAAAGCCTCCAACCTTCAAGTATAAACAAAGTAAAGTGATCAGAGTATATTATTTAGTTATTTCCCTAAAATTTTGATTTTTGCTTTAGTCACTTTTCCTCATCATGGTATTAACTAAATAATTTGTAATATTCCTTTATTTTCTTGCAGTAAGAATGTGATGTTATTTTATGTCTTACTACCTGATCATCACAGTCCCACGGCCTCCATGGTCTCCTTAGAGGAAGTTGCATAGCCTTTACAGATTTTTTAGTATTGGTGATCGGCACAACGCTATCGGTATCACCACTGAAACAACAGAAATAGGGGAAAAAGAGTTACATTTATGTTTCCTATGGAAATTATGAATAATTACCATCCCTAAATAGACTACATTCTGATAATGAACTAGAATTAGAAAACAATCAAGTACCTGTACAGCAATACTCGGAGTCCTTTGGTAACAATTTTCTTGATGGTCGGAACAGTGTCTTTGGCTTTTGAAGTGTATACTAATTTGCTACAAAAATATCATAACAAAATTGAGTCACAAGTTAGAACGAGCAGAAGTGCAAATGCAAGTGCTATGTATTAAATTTCAATACTATCACATTGAGTCTGAGATCTTCCCTTCCTCTTGCAACAATACTGTCTCAAACAAGCATGCAACATTATAAAGAAAAAAAATGAAAAGAACTGAAATTATTGAAGTTGAGGCAAATTAAAAGTACTCGTTGCAGAAAACCCAATTAATGTTTGGGTCGGCATGAAAAGCCTTCTTGACTGCTGGAAGATTCAAGTATTGTTCAACAAATACATCGATGCATGGATCAATGCCTTGCACCTGTACAAAAACCTCGTATCAAATTTAATTCACAATTTATCGATATTTTTATATCTAGCCATGTCCATTATGCAGATAAGTGAAAATTAAGGGAAAATACCTCTAAAAGAATAAAGATTAAATTATTATAAATTAAGTTAATGTTGTTTTACCGTTTCATCATTTTTTCGAGGTGAACCATGCGACATCAAGCAAATAGGTGCATAGATATTGTAGTTATCCAAGTTTCCAATAGAGACATTTTTTCTAGCAGTAAAGCATGTCCAAGTAAAATTTTCAGTTTGGTAGAATACTTCACAGTCCTTTTTAATTCCCTCATATGCCTCATCTGTGTAGAAATCACGACGCCACAGAAACTCGTCCATGTCCCGACGGTTCTGTAGCTTGTTAACGTATGGATTGCCGATCTGAAGAGAGAAAAATACAAAATTCTCTAGTCATAGAAATTTATATATACCAAGAAACAAAATTCTTTTGGTATGTGTGGCAAATATAACAATTACCAATTTAATTGAAAATCAATCACACTTCGCCACATTATTTTTTTTTGTCCTCCTAAATCTACTGCCAAGTAACTCTAGTAGGTTTATAAGTAATTACTTTGCTTACTGATAAGATCATCTAAAATTGTTGCAAGCTTATTACTCACCGCGACACCTTGAAGGTTGATGATAGTTCCATTGTTCAGTGCATTCTTGCTTAGAATAAAGTCAGCCAACTGAGGAATGTAATGACCAGCATAACTCTCTCCTGTCAGAAACATGTCATGTTTCTTGTAATGGGGAAATCTTTCGAGCCAATTAACAAGGAAAATATAATTTTCCGTTGCTGTTCGCACGTCTCCATTTATTTGATCAGCTTTCGCCTTTGAATATCCCACCCCACCCGGAGACTCAACAAAGAGGAGATTACCCACTGAAATCCCATGCGTGATACAAATTAGAAATATGTTTGTGCATAAAATTTAGTAACGATTAGAAGAATTTCTGCGAATCTGTGATCCAAATGCTAATATATGTATATACGGTCATAATTTTCATGAAAGAACACCGGATGTCTACAATCCTTGCAAAAAAAGTCATAACACAATTGATTACACAGTGACTGAGCTAGATCAAACTGAAAGAAGCCTCAAATAGAACAGGGAGGCTACAGAGCATGTGAATGATGAAATATTGCCAGAAAAGAAGGATACATCAAATTGGAAATGTGCAAGAAGAAATAATTATGGAGATATAACAAGAGTGACTTTAAATCTTACAATTATTCCATGCATATTTGAATCTTGAAAGGGTTCCATTAGCATTCACTCGAAACGGGCCTATTTCCTCCAAGGCTCCATAACCCAGTGATGAACATCCTGGTCCTGAGAAAGCAACAAGAAAAAAATAAGGTCATCCTAAAAAAGAATTTCTTCATATCGTAAATAAATTGTGCAGGACCTTCTAGTTTCATTGCCAATAAATTGTAAATTATATATGTATATTTGTTCACTAAATTAATGAAACCAGTCTCTTGTCTACTAGAACGTATGCTTACCTCCGTTAAACCAGACAATAAGTGGTTTCTTTGAGGAATTCGTTGGGGCCTCCGCAAGATAGTAGAACAATTCCCTTCCCTCCGCCTTATTCACCGGAATGTAGCCAGCATACTGAGCAAAATCTACATCACTGGGTTGACCCGGCAGTGATTTGATCTCATCAGCCATCCTAAGCGCTTGTTGAGACTCAGCCGAAAGATGGGTGTCAATTTGATCAGTAACTTCATCAATTGTGACAAGTGAATCAAATAGTTGGTCAGCTTCAGTAGATTTTTGAGGTGACCAAATGAGTTTTTTGAGGGTTTCGGCTTCGTTAAGTGCCTCATTAGTGGTGAAGAATGCACAAGTGCTAATGGAAATAAGGAGCAAACTGATGCCTAGAGTTTTCATCTTATTGTTTTTTCGTTTCCTATAAAATTAGTGGCATGCTGATTGCATATATATATTTATAAATGTGAACAGGGTTTTTCTTTATTTAGAGAAATAAACTGAATCCATTTGAAACAACTGAGCTCTAAAGAAAACTTGTGGTTAGCATGTATTTTGACATGCTCTGTTACAATTTAAAAACCAATTGCAGTTTTCGCTTCCCAATTCTGTGTCTGTGTCAGTTGGCATAGTTGTGAACTTGTGATGGCATCAGAACTCAGAAGTATATCATGGAATCAGATCAGTCTGATTCAAATTGAATGCATATGATGCAACAGGATTTCATCGGGGCCATTAATTGTGACTTGAGCATGATTCCAAACGAATTGTTAATATTTGCATGTCAATGTATGCAATAGTCACAACTACATTACTTCCCATAACAAAACGTCGAGCTCATAAACCATATTTATCAACAACAATCGTTTCCTCAAAAAATTTTTTTAACAACAATATGCAAAAACACATCCACTTCTGCTTTTTTAGATTAATAGATAATGCCGCCTTCTTTTCCTTTAACAAGAATTGAACTGGGTTTCTTTTTTCCCCTTTTAGTTTTCCCCTTTTTACTGGAATCAAATTAATAAAAAAGAAGTCATTTACTGAAATCAAAGGGCAAAAACAAAGTGGTTAAAAGAGGGTGATGCAAACACAATACTTTCACAAAATTGCTTCATTTCAAAAACATAAAAACACTATAATTTCTCTAGATATAGAGGGAATCACCACTACAGATGAAAATATAATGGCCAAATTTGTATTTAATCATTTCAAATCTCAATTAGGTTCTGAGGAAAACACATGGGCAAATCTAAATGCTAATGTATGGAAAACACATGAAAAAGTAACAGCTGAAGAAAATGAAATACTAACTGCGCCTTTTAACATAGATGAAATCCACCAAGCAGTTATGCAAATGGATGCAAATGGATGCAAATAAAGCATTAGGACCTGACGGATTTTCAATGTCTTTCTATCAAAATTGTTGGGAAATAATTAAAGAAGACCTTTTAGAACTGTTTCAAGACTTACACAATAATAAACTGGACTTATCTAAATTAAATAGAGCAGTCATATGTATAATTCCAAAAAACAAACATGATGATTCAAACACAATTTATGACTACAGACCAATAAGCCTTCTAAATTGTTGTTTCAAAATATTTATCAAAGTATTAGCCAACAGAATGTCGTAGTATTACAAAGAATCATTAGTCCAAATCAGAGTGCTAGATTAAAAAACAAAAACATCATGGACAACATGATCACAACACATGAAATATTGGATACAGTTCACAAAAACAAAGAACAAGGAATATTACTAAAGTTAGATTATCAGAAAGCCTTTGATAATATCAATTGGCAATATCTTTTTAAAATTCTCAAAGATAGAGGATTTAGTGATCAATGGATAACATGGATTAAGAAATCTTTAATCAAAGGTCAAAGTGCAGTAATATTAAACAACCAAATTGGAAATTATTTTGAATGCAAAAAAGGTTTGAGACAAGGCGATCCGTTATCACCATATCTTTTCATATTAGCAGTTGATAGTCTAACAATGTTAATTAATACTGGGATTAACAAAAATCATTTCCAGGGATTAGGACCAAAGTTGGAAAATGGACGAAAAGTTATGCATCTTCAGTATATAGATGACACTAGGGGTGTAAACGGATCGGATACTATCCGACTTTATCCGTATCCGTATCCGAGAAACAGCGGATACAGATATTTTTCGGATACGGATATTTATCAGACGGATACGGATAAGGTTACGGTTTTGAGTATCAAATCGGATACGGATACGGATAAATATCCGTATCCGAACATTTTTTAGCGGATATCCGAATAAGGTGTAGAAGTATTTTTCGAACAATCTTGTAGTTGACAAATTTTGCGACTAATGTAGAAGTATTTTGAGTTGGAAGACCTTAAATTGAACTTGATATGCAGTAAACTAAGGATATTGTAAATGGTGACTACTGATGTGTGTTTACAGTAGGCACTGTTCTACACAATTTAGATATAATCTAATTGCTAACAAGTGTTGTTGTTAATTACTAGAAATGGTTTCAAGTATCATTGATTAAGGATTAATTTAATGACACCTTATACAAGAAATGATTTCAAGGATCATTATCTGATATATTATTTTTCGCACTCGCATCCGTCCGACATCCGATCTGTATTCGATAACCGATTAATATCCGATTCGTATCCGTATCCGAAACTTTTCGTATTCGTATCCGCATCTGAAAAATTATAACGGATACGAATACGGTAAAGTCATTATCTGTCCGTATCCGATCCGTTTACACCCCTAGATGACACCCTAATTTTTATTGAAGCACAACATAAAATGGTAGACAATTTAAAATGGCTACTTAAAACATTTGAAGGTCTAACAGGATTAAAAATAAACTATAACAAATCAGAATTAGTACCCCTCAATATTGATCACCAAATTGCTCAAAATTATGCTGACAAGTTAGAATGTAAATTAGGATCACTTCCCATAAAATCTTTAGGCCAATCACTTCACTGGAAAAAACCAAATAAGGAATTTTGGCTAAAATTAATTGAAGAAACTTCCCACATGGAAAGGTAAAATGTTGTCCATTGGAGGTAGGCTAGTTTTGCTTAATTCAGTATTGTCATCATTACTCTTATATTATATATCAATACACAAAATACCAAAATGGGTTTGGAAGGAATTAGATAAAGTACGGAAATTTTTTTTATGGTCTGGAGCAGAAAACAAAAGAAAAATACATTTAGTTAAATGGAAAAAATTAACTAGAAAAAAGGAATATGGAGGTTGGGGAATTTTGGATTTATCACAGATGAATATTGCATTTATTTGTAAATGGGCTTGGCTATTTTTGCATGAAGAATGTCAAGGACTTTGGAAACAAATAATCATAGCCAAATATAACAAATTTAGCACTAATGCATCACCATTTTGGATAGGAGTAAGCCAGCATTACAATTTAGTTCAAATTAATAACAAAAGGATTTTAGGCAATGGCAATACAATTGATTTTTGGAATGATATTTGGCATGATAATTGTGCATTAAAATTGCAATTTCCACTAGTATTTAGCAAATCAAAATATAACAACATATCTTTAAGAAAAGTATGGAAGAAAGGCAACATTAATTTACAATTAACTAGGGGATGTAGTAATGAAATGAGAAGGCAAAAAGAAAGTTTGAAAAACATATTAGGAAATCTAACATTTTCTGAAAATCAAGATTCATCTATATGGTGTTTGGAGACAAATGGAAGATACACTGTTAAATCAATGTACAATTTTTTAAACAATGGAGGAATCAAAATAAATTTGAAAAAAACTGTTTGGGACTTTAGAATACCATTGAAATTTAAATTATTCACATGGATGTTACTGCAAAATAAAATTCTTACAAAGGACACTCTTATAAAAAGGGGTATTACTGTGGATAAGAAATGCATTATTTGTGAACAAAATGAAGAAACTGTGGAACATCTTTTCCTTAATTGCAACATATGCAAAAACTTTTGGATAATAATCAAACACTCGCATATAAGTGGCAATTATTTAGATATGACAACTATAGAACATTTATGGCAATCAATAACAAATATGGACAATACAGATAGACAGAATTGGGGCATTTTATCTATAGCCTTCATTTGGACCATATGGATGGAAAGAAATGCTATAATTTTTCAAAACCAAACACCCAAAGACGCAATCACTTTATACAGTTCCATTATTCACTTACAAATATACTGGACAGGAGGCACAAGCCATATAGAAATTTTTTTCAGGAATGTATCATCTCAAGCTAGAGAAAATCAAGTGGTGGTGATTTCAGAAGAAGAACAGCAAGCATCTTCGGATGAAGATCTGTTGGATGGATAAAATGCTTCATGATATGATTTCGGGTTTAAAGGGCACATAGGGTTTAGCAAATTGATAATACACAGTTTTTTAAATAAAGGGGGGATTCGGGTAATAACTCCACAAGTTGGATATGAGCTGATGCTATGGGTATCATAGTATAAAAAGGGACTAGGTTCAGTTTACATTTTGTTTACTTTAGATATTTTTTGGTTTTGCATTTAATTTTTCTAAAGTACAGATCTTCTGTATTTAATTGTAATACTTTATTTTGTTGCTTCCATTTGGAGGCCGGCATCTTATCTTGGAGTTTGCTTTAATAAAAAAAAAAAAGTTTCCCCCCTTTTTATTGTTGCATATTTGACTAACAACTCTCTTCATTTAGAATTACAATTTTGTATAAGTTGATAATTTGAGAAATGAGAGGAGCAATTCCACCATCTAAGTTGCAGTCAATTGGTGTACAAATTAACAACATTTGCAACTTGCAGATGTCCAATGTAAAGGCTATGCTAATGAGTATTTTAGTGTGATATTTTTATTTATGCTAGAATTAGGGGTGTAGGCAGGAATTATTTGTATGAGTGCCAACATTAAAACAATCTATATTACACCGTCTTAATTGCAACTTAAATATTACATCATTTTTTTACTAATTAAGATGATCAATAGTAAAATTTTCCAAAATCCAAATAATACGAGTGTAATTAGGATATAAAATATCTACCAAATTTGTAAATGTTGATATAAAACTATTAACAAAATTGTGCAACTTTTCTCTAAAAAAAGGTGTCAGTTGACCCCCATTGTTTGAACTTCGCTCTACCCCTAAGGTCTGCTCCAATAAAAAAACAAGGAGATAATGCATGGAAGGAAAATTTACCTACCATTTAGGAGGGTAAATAAATACATAGATTTGACAAAAATATTTAACCTCAAAGGCTCTTCCTTTCTTCCATATAAGTATCCTGAGCAAGTAACTCTAATATTATAATCTAACCTCCCCTCCACTTCCCTCTCATGATTTTTGTCTGGAGCAAACCTTAGGATCTGGTTGGCACTTAAGAAATATCAAGAAATATTGGGATAGTGCTCTATTTAAATACGAAGGAATGTCAAACACGAAATAAAATAATAAAATAGTGGCTAGAAGAGGCTATTTCGGTATACCACGATATGAATGAAATACCAAAATATTAAAATTAGTAATGAAATTTGCAATGTAATTAACAATATTTTAGTATATTATATAGTTTATTATTATTGTTAATATTATTATATTATCTTTATTATTAAAATATATTAATAATTACTATTAATTATTATTATAATTATTATTTTACTATTTAAAATAATGCATATTATTATAAATTTTATATTATTATTATTATTATTATTATTACTATTATTATTACTTTCATTGTCATTATTATTTGATTATGTTGTATTATATTTAGTAATTAATAATATTTTATTCTATTATTTACTTAATTATTATTTTATTGTTATCAATATTCTTATATTTTCATTATTAACTATTATGTTATTAATAGTTATTATTATTGTTATTATTATATTATTGTTATTCATCAATATTATTTTTTATTTTAAAAAATAATGTATATTATTATTAACTTACTATATGATTTAGTTTAATGTTGTTATCATTATTATATTATATTATCATCATTATTGTTATCATAATTATCAATATTTCTACTATTCTAATTTACACTTCCAAACGACGATTTCGCTATTCGAAAATTTTCAAGAATACCACTCTTCCAAAATCACACTATTCTACTTTGATTGTTCTAAATCGCACTCTTCGCTATTTCCTGTTTTGCCAAACAAACAAGTAATCATAAGTTGCTTCATGTTAGCTCCGGTGGGTTCGGTTGTATATGGTTGCAGTTCCCAATGACTGGTTCGATTTACTCCAGCTAGTTAGAACTCTGTTGCAAGTGTATGGTTTCATTTGCTAAAGGAATCAGGCAAGGTTTGTTATTAGTAACTTTAACAAGGTACGTTGGTTTTTTCTTTCAGGGAGTAGATATTAATATTGATATCGATTATTGATACCGATGTTATTATGCACATTTAATTGAGTCATTATGCATATTATTTGAGTTATTATACATTTTATTTTTGTACTGAAATAGATACGCATGTTATATTTTATACTGAAATAGTTATGTATGTTATTTGAGTTATTATGCAATTATTTGTTAACATGCATTAATTTTTTAATACAAAAATAACATGAAATAACATACATAATAATTCAAATAATAACTCAACTAAATGTGTATAATAATATTGATATCAATACTCGATATCAATTTTAGTGTCTACGGAACATTATCCTTTTCCTTCCTCCGAGCTGCATTAATTTGATTCCGTCTTTCTGTCATGCAGTATTTCCGATTTACAGAAAGAACGAGAAATGTTCATCACTTGTAACTTAAAAATTACCCTGAAATGGTACATTCTCCATGTCTGCTTAAATTAAACTACACATGTAACAAGCTTCTCACAAAAGATAAATTAATACTAAAGTAATATGCAGAAAACAATCTTATCTACTAATTAATTAATTGATTAATTTCCAAGTTTAATTAAAATCTCGGGACATATGGTGATTCTGGCAGAGGCTTTCCTTCAAGGAAGTAAGATATCATGTTATATGCTCTCATAGGCTGGTTAGAGGGAACCTGGTGGCCTGCCCCTCTTACTGTTGCAAGTGTCAGTCCTTTGTACTCTTCCACAAAGCCTCCAACCTTCAAAATAGAGAGTTAATTATTAAATTTCATTCCAGGAAATTAATTTGTGATTGAGTCGGCTTGGATGAAACAAATTGTAAACAAAGTTATTTTTGTCACTTTACAAAGTTATTTTTGTCACTTTGTTCTCCAATAAGGGCAGGAGCAGAGACTATTCAAATCCGGACACTGAGTATGAGATCAAGTCTGGGGACGAACCCACTAAAACTTACTAAAAATCATTAAAAACTCATTTTTCACTAAAAATATATTAAATATTGCGATTTTTTTTAATCAAGCCCAGATACTTATTCGGGCTTGCCAATGAATGACTTCGCCACTGAATAAGAGAAGTGATGAAACTACCTGATCATCACAATTCCATGGCCGCCATGGTGTCCTGACAGGAAGTTGCATAGCTTTGATGGAATTTTTGGTAGTGGTGATTGGCACGACACTATCTATATCACCGCTGTAAAATCCCAGAAGAAAAAGAATAAAGATAGCTAATTAGTTTAATTTAAAAACCTCATTAACTCATGTTTAACTAAAATTTTATTATGATTATTAAGTTCATTAATTGCTATCATATCACCAATGTAACATTCCAACAGGAAAAGGAAAAAGACCACTTAGTTTCATCAAGTAAGATATCAAAATACCTGTACAACATTACTCGTAGTCCTTCAACCACAATTTTTTTAATTGTCTCAACAGTTGAATCTGGTTCCACAGGGTATTGTATATTACTACAACATAAGACAAAATAAAATCATCAAAATAAAATCATGGAATGAAAATTAAGTGGAAAAGGAAAAGAAAATGCAATGTAATATAATATTATTCAAGGTAAAGGGCATAAAATATGGCTTCAGAAGCTCAGCATTTCTTCTCCTTAAGAGGCAAAAGTTGTTTTTATTGTCTGGAATAACAAAAGGATTCAAAACTGATGAAAAGAATATCCTTACTGAAATTGAACCAAATTAACAGTGTAAAAGTTCTACCTGCAGGCTGCCCATGTAATATTTGGGTTGGCATGAAAAGCTTTCTTCACCTCAGGAGAGTTCAAGTACTTTTCAACATAAGTATCGATACATGGATCTATGCCTAGATTCTGTATAAAACACGAGTATCATACATTGTACAGAGTAATGCAACTCTTTTTGATATTTAGCCTTATTCATATAATATGAAATATTGTTGGCAACAGTGTGTATATGGAAAAAGGGACATAAAAACAATGAACAAAACAAATCAGCGAGAACGGTTGTTTTACCGTTTCATCCGTTTTTTTAAGTGATCCATTAGGGTACGTCACACAAAGTGGTGCATAAATATTGTAGGCATCAAACGATCCAAGATTACTTTTATTTCTGGCAGCATCACATGCAGTAGTAAAGTTATCCGTGCGGTAGTATATTTCACAGTCCCTTTTAATTGCCCCATATCCTTCGCTTGTGATGAATTCACGACGCCAGAAGTACTCATCTTGTGATCGGCGGTTATCTACTTTATCAACATACGGATTGCCAATCTGAAAATTAAAACAAAAACACTAACTCTTCTGCATCTTTAATTTTGTACTTATTATGGTGGCTAGAGCAATACCCTCATGTGGGAGGTTGCTGATTAGAAACTCGGTACAAATATCCTTTTAACATATACTTAATTTTGGAGGCTTGAACACAATTCTTACTTAAAAAAAAAAGAAAATTACATACTTAAGATGCACATAAACAAATTCCTAAGAACTTTGGCATCTTACTAAACTTCTCCTTAGAGATGAAAGAAGTTTCAAAATATATTACCAAATATTACTTTCACAAAAAATATAAAAAGTTAAACAAACAAAAAACAGAGGCTCCGCAAGTGTAATTTGTAGCAACGTACAAAATTGTCTAAAAATGTTGTACAAATAATTTACTCACCGCGACACCTTTAAGGTTGATGACAGTTCCATTTTTCAGTACATTTTTGCTTAATATCAGATCAGCAAGCTGAGGAATATAGTGGCCAGCATAGCTCTCTCCAGCCATGAAGAAGCTGCGGTTCTTGTATTGTGGGAATCTTTCAAGCCAATTGAGAAGGAAAATATATGATTCTTTTGCCGTGAGATCGTCGTCATTTATTTGATCATTTTTTGCTTTTGAATATCCCACCCCAGCCGGAGACTCGAGGAAAAGGATATTAGCCACTGAAATTCCCACGTGCCTTACAGGTTAAAAACATGTATATATACATATGTAACTACTAAATGGTCTTAGTTAATCAAATGCTAATACATTCACTTGTCCGAGCTTGATTTAAAAAAACGTAAAATTTAGTATATTTTAAGTTATTTTTGTAGTGAAAAATGGAATTTTAATGATATTTAGTGGGCTTTAGTAGATTTGTGTTCGGACTTGATCTCAATCTCAGTGTCTGGATTGAACTTAGTTGTGTCCGGACTTAATTGAGCTCTGAATCCGCCCCTGAATTACTTTAAGAAGTACTTTGGCAGAGACAATATGGTAATAAAAAAAATTGAAAATCACTGAATATACTAAAAACATGATGCATAAATGGAGAGACTCACTATATCAAAAATAAAATAAAATAAAATAAAAAATTGCAGAAAAATTAAGTGAGGTCCCCCAGAATCTTACATCTGTTCCAGGCAAATTTGTTTGGTATAAGAGTTTTTGAATCGTCACTCACTATAAATGGGCCCACTTCTTCGAATGCTCCATAACCAAGTGATGAGCATCCTGGACCTGAGTAAACAACAAAGAAATATTAAGGACTTCAAAATAATTTATTCAAAGTTACTCATCTAACAGACATGGCCTAAAACCTAGCATTCACTATATACAAACATACATACATACATAGCAATGATCATATTTCTTAAAATGTATACACACACCTCCATTAAGCCAAAGAATAAGCGGTTTAATCAATGCATCCTGAGGGGACTCGGCAAAATAATAGAACAATTCCCTCCCCGCCTCCTTGTTTACAGTAACATAGCCAGAATATTGTGGGAAAGCATCACCCTTGGGTTGGCCCGGCAGTGATGTGATCCTATCAGCATCTCTAAGTGCCCGTTGTGCCTCAGCCGAAAGCAGAGTGGCAATTTCCTTATTATCTATGTCAATTGCTAAAGATGAATCAATTAGTGGATTGGTTTTGTTAAATTGTCGAGGTGACCAAATGACCTTGTGGAGGGTTTGGGCTTCATTAAGTGCCTCATTTGTGTTGAATAATGCACAAATGCTAATGGAAATTAGGAGGAAAGAGCTCCCTATAGCTTTCATGATGTTCTTGTTTTGATCTACGAACTCAATAGAACAGATGCATATCTATATATAGTGGTTGACCAATTTTTCCATTTTTAGAGAAATAAACAGAGAATCGAGTGATCCAGCTCCTCGGAGATCCCCAACAGAACCCAATATAACTTAACTTCCATAGAAAGCTTGTGGACTGGCATGTGTCTAGACATTTCTGTTATATATATGTTAGTATCATCTATGGAAACACAGGGTGGAGCAACCATGTTCTCATATATATATATATATATATATGGTAGTATCATCTAATGGTCTATCAGACATTCAGATGATACTAATTTACATTTTGTGGTGATGTATATCTTTATTATTTAGAATTCAGACATATATCATCCATTATTGAGGAACATTATCTATTTGACAATATCTTGCAAGATGTAAAGAGTTGTGCTATTATGCTTTGCAAAGCGCGACAAAACGCGCAATTTGCGATTGTGAAACCATTGGATCTTTGATCATCATATTGGCACAAATCACAAAGCACGATCCAATGGACCACAATGGCAAACCGCGCGTTTTGCAAAGCATAGTAGCACAATTCAGATGTAAATATTTTGATTGAATGAATATATATGTGTTTTGTTGGCAACCAATCCTGGCCCTAACTATAGAAAAGACCCTTTAGACATTCTACTTAAGGGATAGAACTATTTTTCCATATTTTATTCGAATAATAAGGTGTTATAGGGATATTATATAAATCTTATATCATGTCTTATTTCTCTTGCTATTAAACTGACTGAACAGATAAAATTCCCCTCCCCACCCCCAAAAAAAAATGAAGGGGAAATATGACAAGTTATGCCAGAAGAGAAAACACACTGTCAAGAAGAGTGCCAAATGGAAGTGATGCTGAGATAATTGAACATGTCATGTGCATAGCGGCCGCTACCTCTCTCTTAAGCAGACTTTCAAAGAATTAAAGTGGTGCTCATATGGAAGTGATAGAGGGGAATGGGAAGCTTTCCGGGCCATTTGAAACATGGAAGGAGTGAGGTTAATGGTAAAACGTGGTGCTCTTTGAGGCATATCGTCGAGCACATCATAGGCATGCAAAGGGTGAAGAAAGCTATTTTGTTTTTGCTTGAGCCTGAGAATGCCATGCCATGCCATGTGCTCTTCTAAAATACAAACTTCACCAAAAGTTTCGTGCTCACTAACTTCCCATCCATGTTAAGACCATGGAATGAAACCTCGTGGATATATAATTAGCAGCCTTTTGGAATGGATTCGTAACTATATTTGTTCTTGCAAATTTAGGTTGGTGGAGACGTGGATCAGATAATTTGGGCCAGAAATGTTACTACTAGAAACACGGGCCACAGTGTTATTACAATAAACATCCTGCTTATATAATATTTGTTCTTGCAAGATACGACAAGAGATTAATTCAAAACAAAAAATGAAAAATGAAATCCAAGCGTAAGAAAAGGAAAAAATGAAGATAGGAGAGCAAAATAAAGAAAATACAAAAATAGGATGAATGCTACTAATCATGACGGTTGGGGAATGCAATAGGATTGGTGTGCATCTTATAGCTGAATGCTAATAATCATGACGGTTTATAAACAAAATAGGATGAATGCTACTGAACATTTATAGAATGAGCTATTTCTTGGTCTTGGTTGAAGTTCGGTCTAAGTATATGCTAAAATTGATATGAACTAATCGTGGACAAATTGTTGACTAATTGCAGGCTCAATGTGAGATTAAATGCAAATATGTTTAAACATCTCAATAGATTAACCAAGTTCTAACTATCTTCCACAGAGAGAGAACTAAGTTATTCGCATACAGATAAACACGAATTTAAACCTAAGTTATTCGATACAATGATGAAAGATCTGCCATTTAATGTGGACTGTGCACTATGGTGTTCAGAATTAGACTTGCATGATTAGTTTATGGATAAATTGTAAACATTATTTGATTATAAGATGAACTGGACATGCACTGAATATTAATAAATAATGATGAACTTGATTTGATCATGGAGTCCAACTGCTCATTAGCTGGCTGAGCTGCAAATGAATTGGAATTCATCCATTAGCAATCCCAGTGGATCATGTGCATACATTTTGTTAGCAAGAAAGAACAGTATATTATATCTAATATGTGTGATATGAATATTTGACAAATTGTGGAATTAATTGGAATGATTAATTGGTAAAATTTCATATGAAAAGTTTGTCATATAAAATAACTTATACTGAGTTTTCTAGTTGAATCTGTTATGTTTGTACTAATTTTAATTTTTTAATTTTTAATTTTTGTGTGTAAAAGATGGAGGTCAAACCATCCAAATTTTATATATAAGACGATCACATAAATGTGATCTTTTGAATTGCATGAAAAAATGAGAGAAGAACAAAAAAAAACACGAAAAAATCGAAACTAAGAACTAAGAACAAGTACAAGCAATAACACGATATTAAACCTAACATTTGATAAGACGATGCTTCTCCATCATTACTGAGCTCCCAAGACACATATTGCTTGTTGTGATATGCTATCACTCAATTATCTTGGGTAAACCTCACAGTTCTCCGTACAATGAAGTTGGCCTATTAATTTTTTGTTTTGTTGACGACGTAAATCGATGAGTCATAAATGAATATTGTGAAGATTTTATGTTGGAGCATTCGATGAGATTGAATCGAATTAGAAATGTTTCGAATATAAATATTTTGTGCTGCAGTAAAGAAGGCAAGAAACATTTGAAAGCACAATGGTACACAATTATAGATGCCCTTTGAATACTTGTTAATGCTCTACTGTTAATCGATGTGCTCATTAATTATATGCAGAAATAATGCCAACAAAGTTAAGATATCCAGAATAATTTGATGTTGAAATTAAGCTTTCTACTCTACAAGACTTAAAATCTTAGGTGTGATTATTTTCCTACAGTAAAATGCATGCGTGCATGTTAACCTTACAATTACATGTGTGGGGAAACTAAGAGTGAATCGAATCTAAATACTAACCAATGAAGATGACGAACACCCAGGCGACCACCCAGACAAACTCCCAGGCGAATACAACCACCTCCTTCGTCTCCATTGGATCCATTCCCTGCCCCATCACACGGACTACTAATCTTATTCAAAATCACAACAAAAAACCTGTCCCACTGTCCACCAACCCACCAATGTCTAAGCATCCATCATTACCAACTATCCTAATCCATAAACCCACAAACTACTCACCAACAAAATGCATCAAGCCCCCACCAACATCGATGGAATGGCAACACGTCCTGCCAAAGAAGAAGATGAAACCCCTCAAAAAGGACAATCTCCAAAAGAGATGCAACTTCACCTCTCCTCTTAAATGCTACAAGTGTCTCCAGTATGGTCATTTAAAGAGACATTGTACCAATGGCTTTACCTGTTTTAAATGTGCCAAGACTGGTCACAGGAGCTTCAAATGTGCTGCTTCTCTCTAGAAGACACCAACAACACCTCATCACTCTCCAACAAAACTTTTCCACTTTTACCTAACTCCTCATTCACATACTCCTCTACCCCCACTATAAGACAACTCATACCCCCACAAATCTAACACAACCTCCCCGCAAAACAACACAAACCATCTACCAAGAAATCAAACATAATCCGAATACCCCAATGCCCTCCAAAATGAACCTAGACGAATCCTTTCAGCACGAATGTCCCTGATGAGAGATGTGTTTCGCCCCCCCCCCCCTTATGAGACACTCAATGAACAAAATAAGTACCTCATGGCGACCGAATTCATAATACTACTGCAGGGGGGCCCGACAGACACCCTGCCCACGTCATTCTCTCACACACTGGCTCAGAGCCTCTGAAGAACCAGTGAACACTTTAAGGTCCTCTCGAGTACCATCTCTCCTTACATCCTCATCTGACATGATGTTCATCTCAGGAACACGACAATACAATTTGGCACATACTCAATCCCGAATTTGGGTGAAACATTTCGAGTGCATGAATGGAGATCTACGTTTGCCATGGTCTGTGACCCTCCTACACACCAGGTTTGAATCAGACTTATTGGGCTACCACTATAAGCTTTGACCACAATGGAGATCACAAACTTCGTTCTTCAATTTGGAGATCCATTATATATCCTTCCTTTTGGAAGAGAAGCCGACTATACCCACCACGTTACTGTTCTCCTCGCGACGAAGCACCCCGACCGTATACCTCTCAATAAGATGTACCGAGAAGGCTGTCATGCTGTTATGGTGGACATTGTTACCAAAGCGTGGTGGGATTGGAGCTCGGACCCGTTATATCCAAACTTCGAAGATCAACAAATTGAGCAATTTAAATTCGTTTTTATTAATTATTATTTAAAAAAATCTGCAAGATAATTACTACTGTGGTGTCAAAAGTAACAGAGAGAAAATATGGTTTTTTTATCGAGAGAGGAGAAAAATTTGTGCAATCTTTAGCAATTTTCCATCTTCAATAAAAAAATGAGCAATTTTGATTGATACTAGGAAACGCAGCGCGGCTACGCCGCGTCTTGATAGATAGTCTTTTTTGTGCTAAATGATATATAATTTTGCATTAAAATCATGCATGAATCTTATAAGTTCGATAAAATTACAGATGCATTAACAAAATATTTGTTGAGTCAGGCTTGGGAGTTAAATGTGATGTTTATTTGTTCCCACCTATATAGACTCTCAAGCAATTAGGCGCTCTTATTCCTTGTCAACATGTATCATATAAATTTGACTTTGATTACAATTATGTAATAATAAATATTTGCAATATAATTTTGTTCATTTTTGAAAGAAAAAATAATGTAATATAAAATAATGATTTAAGTTTTTTTGCATAAATATTAATATTCTAGAATAACTCCAGAATATTAAGTTAAGAGAGCGTCGTCATTTGCAAATGGGTCTTTGCCAATCTTCAATTTGTTATTCCTATGTTGACCTTATGACTGTTGGGAATTCGGAATCCTTTAAAAGAAGAACCTACATTGCAAATTTAATTGATAAATTAACATACCGCATCTTGATTTCATTATTAAGAAATATTTGTATTACTATAAAATAAAATATTTTTTATATTTGTCAATGCTAAAGTTGGATATTTTCGTGTCAAAATTATTTGAATTAAAATTTTGTTGCTTTCTGAAATCATATGGTCATCCCAATTCACCAGCATAAAGTTATCATACTGTCCAAAGCCAGAAACAGTGAACTTTCATAAAATACAAGTATTATGACGTGACATGTGGAACTATATCAAATGACATGACTTACAAAAAAACTGGATTTTAACTTATTCATGAGGTTCAACGTGATCCATCCTTAGCCCAACAAAGAAGCCATCTATTCTGAAAACATTAAATCAATCTGCGACAAAAAGATAAATTGGAACACAATTACAATGTTGTGATTATATATACTATGGATGCAAGATCAGAACGTACCTGATTACCAAAAAACTAAAAATATATCTGGTCTGGACTTGATATTATTCAAAACCTAACATAATTGTCTTACCTATTTGCCACATATACTATTTAATTATCTCCCTTCAGGTCTTCAACTCAGAAAAAGGCATGTCACAAAATCTGGACCTTAAATTTCCTTCTGAACAGTGTAAAGCAAACTGGCTTATAGAAGAAAAAGTTACTATTTTAATTCAACAATTTGTGTGACTGACCTGATTATCGTAAAATCTATTAAGGAGCTCTATGCATTACTCAATGGTACTTATCAATCCCTCTATTCCTTAGAGTTCATGACAATAGTCACATCTTGCTTTGGAATTGTAGTTGTGCCTTGTGAGGGTCCTAAAAATGTGACAAATCAGATTAGATAAAAACAAAACCAAATAAGCTAGGAAGACCATTAAGGTCGGTCCATGATGCAAATAGAATATGGATATTCAAATTGTTGTTCTTGTTCCCTATAAAGTTTAAGATACAACTTGGATTGGTATAACAATGAAGATGTGAGTTTATTGTTGGTTGTTGGGGGCATGCCATAGGAAAATAGATGATGGAGTTATTGACTGTTCTGCAAATGAAAATTGGAACGGGCATTGAACTTGCAACCTTAATTATATAGACCAACAAAATATGTGAGGTTAATAACATGACCTCGTTAATGACCATTTATAATATAATGAAATAAAATAAAAACAAATTGTTGCATTTTGATCAATGATTACAAGTTTCTTAATTTTGAGAATTTCTAATTCTATTAGGACTGAAGAAATTAACTTCAGCATTGTTGATAATTAGAGTTTACATAACTCTCAAATTATCTTCATGCTGCACCTCCATATTTGTCTTGTGAAAATCAGTAAACCACATGACTCAAACCCACAGAGCCAACCTAAACAATTATACACACCATTAGAATAATTTGTAGCTCAGCGGACTGAATCATGAAAGCAATGCTTAACCGAAACTGATTTAATACATGATAACATCATAACAACAAAACTGAACTATCAGATAGTATGCCTAAGCGAATGTCACACAACATTTCTTACACTATTAGAATTACAAATGGTTACTATTTTGAAATTAGAGAAACCATCAAGAATAAAGCATGCTTTCCCAACGAATGCAACCAAATAGCAATGCCAAAGAAAAGTCAAGTAAGACATGGATCAACCATTATATCTTATGTGAGGAATTTCCTTAAATATCTCATATGCATGAACATTACCAAACATAACTCCACATACTCAACTATACTAAAATGACAATACAACAAAGAACACCGACCTGAATATTTGAATTAATGCAAAGAACTCCATAGTTCTTTGCAGCTCAGTTAGTTGCTTGTCATTTCAATCATAGTGATGGATATTGCTATAATCTTCTCCATAATTCCACTTTAAATTCAAACAAAGTAACTGTGCACAAATAGAAAATACTAAATGGTTAATTTACCAATTGCACCATCTAATTTTCAATAATGACAAACCGACATATGTTACATTTACAATTTTCTATCCACTTTTTATGAATTAGCAAGAAAATCATACAAAAATAAGTACAAAATTTGATGATAAAAGTAATTGGAGTTTTGCATCATGATAATAGCAAGCGATATCTAATGGTTGCAAGGACTAATGGGTGAGAAGAAAAACATCAAAAAAATCTTATAAGGGCAACCTGTATATATACTTCTAAACAAAACCAATAACATACATAAGAGTCCAACAATTAAAACCCTTAAATATCATATCTTTTGTTAACTAATATGAACTAATAGATATGAACTCATGGATAAATGAGTTGATATTGTTTTGAGTTGGGATAGTGAGTGAAAACACTAAGTTATTTGATTTTCAAATAAACTTTATTAAGAATTAAAACAATATATCTGATGTGTATGCCTAATCAAATTTACAAATAGAAGGGAACAAAAAATATATATAATTGTATCTCACTATGACCCCAATTCTCCATCATCAAAGAATAATTCATGAAGTTACAAAGTTATATGGTCTCATTCAATCTAAAAAGTTGAAGTACCTTATTTAATTGGACTCTCTCTTTTGATGTTAGGGAAAAAACGTCCATGTAAACCAAACAAAAGAAAGTGAGAATAATAAGAAGTAAGAAAATTACCTACCACTAAAATTGAATTAGGTCGACAAAGATTGGGGGAATGGAGATAATAGCTTGGAGCAATAAAAAAAGAAATAGCTGCACTTAATGGCTAATAACAACCAAAATATAGAACCAGTGGAGAATATGACGTGTTTCCAAACCGAAACCCTAGAAACTGGTAAAAAAGAAATATGTGCTAGACATTTTTTAAGCATATTGGATTATCGAGAGAATACATACCTAATCAAAAAAATCCACTTACTTTAATGCCAATTTGCTAAAGTCGGGTCCTCCAAGTAATTAACAATGCGGAGATCGGAGAAGGATGCAAAAATGGAATCCATTTTTGCTGCCTCTATCGCTGAAATTTGTTTAGATCAAAAGCAACAACATTGAAGAAAAAAAACATTAATTAAAGAGGAAGCGAAAGGGTGTGAAGACAGTAGCAATCGACATGGTGTGAAGAAGGTACTTACGGGAGAGCAATCGACGGTGTGGCGAAGACAGTGAATGTTGTGGCAACAACCAAGAGATGGTGAAGAGGTGCTGTGGCGAATTAGATGGGTTGCTAGGTTTTCAAATTCCTTTGAGGGAAGAGAAGAAAAACAGGTATGAAGATGAAGAGTAGATTGAGGCGAGTCAGATGGGGCTTCCAATCCGATAGAGAGAAAACCCTAGTTGCCAGTTATCGAGTTCAACATAAAAGAGAGAAAACCCTAGATGCCAGTCACAAAAGAGAGGAAATAGGAAGGCGAAGGGGATGATAGAAGTTAATTTTTAGATGTGAAGACGGTGTGGCGAAGACAGAGAAGGTTGCGGTGATATTGTGGCAAAGAAAATTTTGTAGCAATGGGTTGTGAAGAGGAGGGAAAAAACGATCTTCTACACGGTAGAGACAGTATCGGAAGAGACGGGATAGAGCAAACGATCGAGATCGAAGAAGCTGAGCGTACGAAGGGCTGTAGATGCCATGTCGCGGAAATGTAGACGGACACGGAGGGATGTTTATCGTTTTGCGATTTGCGATATCGAGAGAGAGAGGGGAGGAAAAAAAATACGATTTGCATTAAATAAAAAAATCAAATCTGTTAAAGATATTTTGAGTATTTTAGATTTATTTACTTTTAATTTTGTTAAAATAAAAATAATGAAATAAATATAACTAATTTTAAATTTAATAATATATAATTATTTTTCTGTTATGGAGTGATATTTTGACAATTGATTATGTAGGTGTAACTGAGTTTCCCTTAATTTTACTTGTACGTTTCTCTGTGTCTATCCCTCACCTGTGTTTTACAACAGTTCTGATGAAAAAAGATTTGGATTGGAGCATCTTGTGTGCTGATTAGGGCTGGAGAAATAACTCGCGACTCGCTCACAATTCGCTTGGATAACAGCTCGGATAAACTCGCTCAGAATCAACTCGAGCCAAATCCAGCTCGAGATGTCCAGCTCGAATTCTATTCGAGTCGAGTTCGAGTCTGGTATAACTCACTCCGTGACTCGAAGACTTGGCTCGTATATGAGTCTTCCGAATTTAGTTAGCATATTGTCTAGTTTAAGCTATTTGGGTCTTTCGAATTGAGTTGCTATTTTGCTTAAATTTATTATGAGTTGCTAATTGAGCTGATACGCGAGTTGAGTTATTTGAGTTGCTGATTTGAGCTCAGTTTAGCTATTTAAGTTATTTAAACTATAAAAGAAACTTTTTAACAGAGCTGAATACGAGTTACAAATTGGCTCGAGTAAAATTCGAGTTAAGTACAAGTTGGCATTTAAACTTGAATGAGACTTGATTACTCGAATCAGCTCAGCTCAAATAACTATCGAGTTGAGTTCGAATTGAAATCGGTTCGCTCGAACACGACTCGATGAACAGCCTTAGTGCTGTCCAGCTGAGAGCGGTCAGCGGTGAGTACACTGACGTCGCCAAGCACATGCCATGAACTTTTTTCTCTATTTGCCTCGACTTAATCAATAATAGCCTTGAAATCATCAACTGTTTTTGGCGTTGTTGCAAGATATTATTCTTTCGTCCCTTCTTCTCAGGAATTGAATGAATTACACTCTACTAAAAGGACACACTTCCACCTATCACTATTGCAACAAAATTGTTGATCACCTCTCTCAGTTTCTTTTCACTAAACACGTGGTATACTAACAAACAAACACAGTCAATATTGCTTTGGTACAAAGTAAGATGTTTGGATATGTCATAGGTGACACGTGGCATCCACGTGGCGAACACTAGAAGAATCCTTGAATTTGCGTTGTTACTTCGACAACTTTGTTATCAGTACAACTGTCTTTCACTATACCAACCAACCAAAGCATCCCTCTCCCTCTCCCTCTCCCCTTCATGTCCTCTATCAATTCATCTCTCCCAATGAACAGTCCTTCTCAGAAGAGTCTTTCTCAAAAAATGAGGTCTGTTTCAAGTTACATCTCTTCGAAAGGAATAGCGGCCATTGTCGGCGTTGGTCCCAAGCTCGGCCGCTCCGTCGCATGCAAATTTGCTCATGAAGGCTATACTATTGCCATTCTTTCTCGCGATCTCGGTACGATCAATACATAGAAATCCATTCATTTTTCCCTGTTTCAGCTCTTGTTGTACTTCTTAGAACGCCTTTAGAATGCCAAATGAAGTTTAGTAGTATAATACTAAATTTTATTACTTAATTCGCCACCTTCTTATTGGAATAGCACAGCTGCACAGGTGACAATTTCAATTTTATACAAAGCAACCAACCATCTTAGGCATATATGCATGATACTGACATTTTTTACTGAAATTTCTGTAATTCTTCTTCGGCTAGCGCCTAATTGAGATGTTTGATGTGTGTGATTATAGATAAATTGTCTCTTTTGGCCGATGAAATTGCGTGTGAAGCAAAGGCCCAAGTTTTTGCAATCCGAATCGATTGCTCCGATTTCAAATCTGTAAGAGAAGCATTTGAGGGGGTCTTATCACTTGGACCGGTAGAGGTCTTAGTCTACAATGCATGCGAGCCGGCATCATACCAACCAAATAATTTCATGGGTATTAGCCCAGAATCCTTCCAGCATGCTCTTGCCTCATCTGCTCTTGGATCATTCTATTGTGCCCAACAAGTATGCTTATCCTGGAAATGCTCTTAATCTTACATAATATACATCTACTTTCGTTATTACTAATTAATTGTTGAATTCTCTTTCCAATGCAAAAGTAATTATGCATTGAATTAACAATTGGTTGTTGAAGGTTATAGCCGGGATGGTTGAGAGAAGAAGGGGCACAATTGTATTTACGGGATCTTCTGCTTCCTTAAATGGTTTTGCTGGATATAGTGAACTAAGTAAGAACCTTGATCCTTAACATTTTTTTTATTCTTTAATATGATGCATATCCTAGCCCAGAAAAGAAGGAGGTTGTGATAAGTTTGGCGAGTCAACGTAAAATTCATTCTATTTCCATGGCAATGAAATCCAATAGTTTCGATTGAGTTTCATTTCTAGCATTTCCCAACTTGTTTGGAAATAAAGACTTTGTTGTTGTCGTTGTTGTTGTAATATGATGTATATCCTTTTAACATGTTTTATGTATAATAATTTGATTTGATCTATTAGATACTAATTGTCTGTGAATTTAGGTTGTAGCAAATTCGCAATGAGGGCTTTGTCTCAATGTCTTGCTAAGGAGTTCTTTCCATATGGAATTCATGTTGCACATGTAGTAATTGATGGCGCAATCTGTGCTCCAAGGTTAGTACTTCTCTTTGGTTACATACCAGGATGTTTGTGTTTAACTTTATCAAAAGAGGTTCATTCCTATTGGTCAAAAAGGAGAAGGTTCTAGTATGAGCCCACGAAAGATACCTCATTTCCCCTTTTTCATTGTCTAAAATTCTCTATTTCAACAACAACTATAACCGTCAATAACAATATATACTAAGTATGTGAGGTTATAGTTTTTCACCTTTGTTATTTTCTGATAAAAGGATAATTGATTTACTGTTTGTGTACATTGGTACTTTTTTTTCTTTGAGGAAAATTCTTTTTTTTTTACATTGGCCGGTACTTTTATTACAAGGATACATCTGAGATTCTAGTTTTGGGTATAAATGTCAATTACCCCTAATTTGATACTATATTCTTCAAATGACTTCGATCACGTCTCTTCGTAACAATGCTTACCGACTGATCTTTGCCTCTTACGAATTTGGGTCTTGATTTGTCTTTCTTGGATATTTTCTGTAATAAAATTATAATCTACTTCGATATGCTTCATGCATTCATAAAACACGAGGTTTGAATCAATACATGACGAGCAGCTTGATTATCACATTTGATAGGTTTCTCTATTGTATATGCATATTAGCTAGTAATTGTTTTATCCAAATTAATTCGTTTGTAGCAGATGTGACAACTCGGTTTTTCGCTTCGAGCCTCGACACGTAATCGAGATACAATATTTTTCTTGTTGCTCTTTCATTTGACCAAATTTCCATTTACAGGCGTACAAAAATCTGTATACAGATTATGCAAAAATAATTAGAGACGGTTGTTCCACCATCTCTATGATTCTTTGAAACGATAATTCTTGCAACGGACTTGAGACGGACCTATTAGCGTCCGTAGATTTTTCTTCGGACGGACCTAACCGTCCTTAGGTGCACTAATATCCGTCTCAACATGCATGTTTTGTAGTAGTGACGTAGTTGATCTCCAATCAATGATTTTGCCCTAATCATAAATATAATAGCCACATATCTACATGTTTGATTAGAGTATTGTTTCTTGTGCAAATTTTCTTACATGGTCTCCTTTTTAAATATCTCAAAATTCTAGTTATTGCATTTAAATGAGGTGTTTAGGGGCATGCATAAATTAGTTTATTTGACTTATGAAAAAGAAATGTATGACTGAGTAACAATGAAGTATATCGATTTTCCTACCGGTATTGCGCATTTAAAAGTTTCGTTTCGATTTGGTATCAATGGAAGTTGAGACCAGTTTGCATTCTAATTTATCGATTTGTTTTAGGAGTTGTATTGAATATCTTCTTTGTGAATAAATATTTGGAGTGAGTTATTTTTATACCTATAAATATTTTGGTAATTCAAACTACTTAATATGAAAATTTTATTTTAATTCATTTTCTATACCTTTAATTTATAACCTATATTATTCCTAATAATGATGCCATCTACCCACTAAAATAATAGTTGTGGATCCATTTATGTGTTTAATAATTAGTAAATGGTATGCAATACTAACTTTAGAGTTACACGTTAAAAGCAAAGAGCTAAACTTGCTATACTATGCTCTTATTGATTTCTTTAGTTTACAAATATGACTAGCATTGTGTTCTAGTGCATGTTAGGGTGGTAATTGATGTATTATTTGTGTGCTTTGTATTTATAACCTATTTACTACAATAATTTGGTCACAAGCAAATGATCTTATTCATGCAATATTAGGAGTCGATTCACAAGAACAATCCCTATTACTAACCCTAGTAATTTGATGCTAAGCCAAGAGATAAATTGATTGTTTTGGTCATTTGTAATTAAAGCGTTCACGATGTTTTGAAAGACATAACAACAGTATTATGGTCTTTTTTGGACCTACTATCCACTAAAGCAATTATCTACATGGTTATAATATATTTGTTTTATGATTTATGAAGGTACGGTTTGTTATGTAGTATATTAAGGAACAATTGCCAGTATTAAAGTGAATCAATTTTCACCAATTTCGATGAATTGAACGACTCAGATAGAGTACTTAGTGTACATGTCTTTTGAAGTACTCAAGTTTTGCTTTATATTAATACTAATTTTTTTCCCGTGACCTAAATTCATTCGGATTATATCGTCCTAATTAACATAAATCATTATACTTCACTTCAGATTATAACAATTGCATGTAATTAGGTAAAACTCTTAAAACTAGCATAATTGTCTAGTTTACTTCTTTATGGTCTAGAGCTATTAGTTGAACTTCTGAGTTCTAACAATAATTTCTAAGATTATGCATTTCACTTCAGCATTTCACTTCAGCAATTACAAGTAAATAAAATAAATAAGCAAATCAAAATTTAATACTAAAAATATCATAATTCAATTCACTTAAGCAATTACAAGTAAATAAAATAAATAAGCAAATCATAATCAAGTAAAAATATCATAATAGAAGTAAAAATATCATAATATTGCTCTTGGAATGAATTTTTGAGGCTTTGGAAAAAGTGGTTGCAAGCCCAGTGGTGTTCAATCTGAAGTGGTTGCGGCTGTAGTGAAGGTGCACCGAGTCAAGTTTGTTGCGTCTGAGACTCGGTTTGAGGTGGTTGTAGCTAGGAACAGATTCAGGATTTTCGTCAGGGGTTCAAGATTTACGATTTTTTTCAGGAGTTTGACATGATGTTTATTCTTAAAAAAAATTATCTTACCTGGTCATTTGTACAAAAATATTTCAAATATATGGTTGTTTTTGAAAAAAACTTCAAATATATGGTAATTATTGAAAACTTTTCAGGGGGTGCAGCTGACCCCTCCGAGTGCATGTGAATCCGCCCCTAGTTGTAGCCGTAGTGAAGATCAGTTGTGGCTACAGTAACTCTGACAAATAGTCCTTCTGCTCGATTGCTCATCTTGGCTTGCTTCAGATTGTACAATTGATTTTCCTGAGCACCATTTACTTGTTTTTTTGAATCATAAGACCAAAAACTAGAGCAGTAATTTGAACTCTTATAAAAATCTTGCTAAATAAAAACCTAAAAACTACAAAATTTGGCTTATTTACAAGATCAACCCTAAATTTTTGTATATGCAATTCATGCGTATTATAAATACATGTAAAACTTATCTTCAAGTATTTCTTGAACAAATGCATTCCACACGTTCATTCGGCATGGGTTTCAATTCGTTCATCGCAATTTTTGGCAATCACCTGACCTCCATTGTAATACTATTGTACCGTTTCATCCCTTCCATTTTTGGTAATCACCCAACCTTCTATTTTTCTATTTTATCTTTATGCTTTATTTTCTACAACCTTTTACCTTTGCTTTATTTGTTTCATAAGATTCATGTAACTATACATCTGACTTGTTTACTTTGTTTTCAAGGTCTTCAAAGGGAGATGAAAGCTCAAGTACATGTTGCCTTGATCCTGACGCAATAGCACAGAGTTACTGGCACATACATACACAGGACAAGAGCGCATGGACGCAGGAATTGGATCTACGGTCCCCAAATCAGAGATTCTGATATTGACTACTTATTGTGTGCGCAAAATTAGTTTCCTTCTTTTTGTTCCCATTTTGTTGGAGAGTAGTAGTGGGTCAAGTGTGGTGGAATCACTGGATTCTGGTATTTGATGGATTGGAGAAGACATAGTGCTGTGGAAGAGAGACAGCTGCCGTGTCATGTTCCTCTTCTTTTAAAATTCTCTGTGTTCTCTCATAATATATGCTTCTCTGCAATTTGGTGTACCAGTGGGAGGCAAACAATCTGGGTTCTCTCATAATAATATATGCTTCTCTGCAATATGGTCTAGAGGTTCTGCACTTGTGCTTTTATATATTTCGCTTGCCCCTGTACCTATTTGTATTGTGTTGTTTTGTTTGATAGTTGATATATATATAACATGAATAATAAAACGAAGTGTAACATTTTGGAAGGGAATTGAAGAGTATCATGATCACTACTACAAAAATGAGTTATTATGACGGATTTATAAGAGTTATTATAGCGGATAAAGCGGGGGTATAATAGAGGGGGGCTGTTATAGGTATATGTTGTCCGCTATAATAGGTCGGGCTATTATAGCGGCCTTTTGCAAAAGTCCGCTATAATAGATTTTGAATTTTTTTTTGAAAAATGGCGCTGCCAGCTTTTTCATTTATCGCGATATTGACTGATTTGATATGCATTTTTGCATAAATATTCATTCATAATTTATAATCAAGAGAAATTTTGTTTGCAAATATGTTCGGTTGCTGATTTTGAACAGCCTAATTTTATTTTTAAACGATCTTATAAAATAACTCAATTTTATTTTTACAGTAATAACTGAGTGAGTTGTGAATTTTTTTTACAATAATTCTCAGAACTCTTTTATATATATATATACAAACAAACTTAAAACACAATAATATTTGACGAAAATAGAATGATGGAAGATTTATGTGTGAAGAAGAACGGATAAGGGCAGATTTTTGTGTGAAGAAGAAAGAATGAGGGAAGATTTTAGTGAAGGAAGAATGATAGAGATTTCATATTTATATAGAGAAGGAAAATTTTTGGGAAAAAAATCTGTGTTGATCCGTGGGACTGTGTGAAATTTTGGAGCGTTGGATTGACATGAATCAACGGTTGGATTCATACTATATAGTGATCCGTGGGAGACCCTATTATAGCGGCATTTATCTCCAATCCGCTATAATAGATCTATTATAGCGGACCTTTATGTCATCCGCTATAATAGACTTATTATAGCGGACTATTGGTTCCATCCGCTATAATAGAATCCTTATTATAGCGGATTTTCTCTGTAGTCCGCTATAATAGGGGGCTATAATAGCCCCTTTCTTTAGTAGTGGGTGATAGTTAATATCTTTGCTTGTAGCATTAATATTCAAATTGGAAGTTAGAATGAAGATAGGTCCGCAAACGTCCCCATTTCTATTTATGAGGGACACATCCCTAGGATTCAAGTAATGTATCGCACGTTGCTCTCCGCTACTACCAATTATATATTTGAGATTGGCACTGATGACCTACAAACGTCCACCGCGCAGATAATTCCTATCAATGATAGCAAAGGTTCAATCCGACTAGGGTTTAAAAAAAATCCGGGCGGGTCTACCCGCCCGTGTCCGATCCGTGCTCGATCCGTATCCGTGTCCGGATCCGCGGATTCTGGATCCACGGATCTATCACGGGTCGGGTTGGCCCCAAATCCTCCAAACCCGTCTAAATCCGTGCCCGTGTAGACCCGTGCCCGACCCGTGGACCCGTGGACCCGACCCGTAGATCCGTGCAAAAATTCAAAAAAATTCAGAAAAATACAAAAAAATTCAAAAAAATAAAAAAAAAATCAGAAAAATTCGAAAAAAATATATATATATTAAAATAATGTACAGTTTTATATTAAAAAATTCAAAAAAAATTCAAAAAAATAAAAAAAAATCGAAAAAATTCAAAAAATTCAAAAATTTGGACGGATCCAACCCGACCCGCCCGGATCTGTGCCCGACCCGCCCGGGTTTATCACGGGTCGGATCCACGGGTACCCGACCCGCCCCGTTTTGAGAACCCTAAATCCGACCCCAAAGACACTGATCTACAAACGTACACTGTAACTCTCGAGTAGGATTGTTAATGAACATGATAGTTCATGAACAAAATGTATGAGATATTATTGAATATTTGTGAAATTAATTATTTTATTGGTATTATTTGAAGTTCAGTCATGAACAAATGGACTGGACACTATTAAATATTTATAGAATGAACTATTTTTTGGTATTGGTTGAAGTTCTGTCTAAGTCTAATTGCTAAAACTAAACTGAACTAATTGTAGACATTATGAACAAATTATGGACTAACTGTAGACAAATTGTGAACAAATTATGAGATTAAATGAAAATATGTTCAAACATCTCAATAGATCAACCAAGTACTAACTTCTTATTTCACATAGAGAAAACTAAGTCATTCGCACAAAGAAATCTAAATTATTTCATTTAAAGATGACTGTGCATTGTGCTGTACAAAATCAGGTATACATGATTAGCATATAGACAAATAGTGGACGTTATTCGGTTATAAGATGAACTGAAAATAGACTGGATATTTGTAGATAATTATGGACTGAGTTGAACATGGACTTCAACTTCTCATCAGCGGACTGAACTAGACATGGATTGAAACTCATCCATTAGCAGCCATACTCTCGGGACTATTATTCAATGCCACCCTACTCGTTAGTGTCCTGACTCATAAGAATGTTGGAATTTTTTAGTATTGAATTGCATTAGAGGTGGTACTTAAGTGAAGGTAGTGGCATATTTGTTGGGTTTGGCTCCTTTCCTTTTAATTCACTCAGTGATGGATTTCGATTCCCAAGTCAACTCCTTCACCCAACCTTTCTTTCTAAGAAAAGTGATGAGGTTTGCAAGTATGTAGATGATTGGATTTGATTTTCTTGAGTTTTTCGGTATGATGATGTTCCAGTGCTTTAGAATGGTAATAAAGAGGTGAGGATTTGAAAAACTCATTTTCTTATTGATTACTGCGACTCTCATGTGGCTAAGGATAATGAAAAGAATATCCACCACTTTGTATTCGGCTATGAGGTGTCTCAGGTGGTATCCGTTTGTATGTTCAATATTGATTTTGAGGTTTTTTTCAAATATTATGATGTTGTTGATGAGAAGAACAACAACCTGTGAAGAGCGGGTAATTTGGAATAGTAATGATTTTTATGTGGATCTTGTGTACCAAACCACTTCTTGTATTTGGTAAAACATTTTTCATGTTGAGACCATTTGTGGTATACATCGACCTATTTTCCATTTTCCACAATATCAAGGACTTCAGCTAGGATTTGAGCATTAATCGATATTTATTGACCATTGAAATGATTTGTAACACCATACAGTTGCTTGGTTAGTTTCATATTTGCATACAATATTCTTACCAGACTTATGGAAAATCGTTGGTCTTGCTCAATTAAGGGTCTTCATGTCCAAAACGCCAATTGCTTGAACAAGTTGGTTATACTATCATTCACTCATTTGGTTATCTCCATTGATTATAAATTGGAAGGTATCGGAGAAGGTCCTTGTTTTGAAGGTCTATGAAAGGTGGAGTATTCTAAGGCTGATCGGTACAAAATCTTATTGTTGAGGTATTAGCTCAAAGATTGAAAATTCTTTCACGAGAATTAGTTTTTTATTCGATTGAGAGAAGGAAGGGTTTGCTCCTGGGTTTATTGTTGTTGTTGAGGTGGAGGATTTGTATTCGGGTTTGGATTTGTACCGATACCGAGTTACTTTGGTACATGAGAGAGGTAATATTGTGTCGTTGGGCCATTTGCCTCATATTATTTTCTCTTTCCATTTCTTTATCTATCTTTTTCCTCCTTATATTACTAAGGCCTGAAATCCTTGGTGGTGTCATGAGAGTAACAAGGACAAGGAGGAATTTAATCAAGAACATGTTTGTTGATCTAGAAGAGGTGATCTTGTTGAATTCTTAATTAAGAGTTGAGAAACTGTTGAAAATCGCTTGAGCACTTGAAGATTTAGAAGAATTTTAAGGTGATTTGGGGTCTTGAGTTTTAATTGAGAAGAACTCCAAGAGACAAATCTTGGTTTGTCTAAGAATGAAGACTCTTGGAGAAGAAGAAGAGTTATAGAAAACACATTCAGTTGGCTTGTGTTACTAGACTCGTTATAACGAGTTCTCATTCATTACAATAGGTTCTCAACCGTTGTAACGAGTATCAGTGTCTCGACTGGTCAAAATATGCTCTTCTCTAACGACTAGTTTTTCCAACCCAGACCTTTTATAACGAGTTTCATGTCGTTATAATGCATTCCTAACCTATTATGACGGATTTTGTATTGTAATTACTTATTAATTGTGATTTTCTTTGTTGTTATGCTTCTAATTTGATCTTTCATACTATAAGGGTCCAATTCAGCTGTCAAATTGTGTTTCGAAAACATGCATATGCTCAGACTTAGTTGTGATTTGAATTTAAAGATCAACTAAACATCACAAAACAAATGATTCAATCAATTGAATATAAAATCATACATTTTGTTTAATGACTCTCCCTCAACATTGTACTCAAATGAAATCAAATATGAGAGGAGTCATGTGACTCTCTATACATTTGGTTTGGTTCCACTAGTGTTAGGAACATCAAGTGGCTCCAAATTCTTTCCTTTCTTTAATCGAAAAAAACGTTCTTGATGTTCAAATTTCATACAAAATGAACAAATAGTAGTCTTGGAATTAATGTTGCTATGATCATAGTCAATTTGGTTTTTAGATCTCCAATACCTCACCTTTGACATATATATATATATATATATATATATATTACCGTGATATAAAAAGTAAAAAGAGTTTTACTTCGACATAAAAATCATATACCGACAATTCAAATGACTGATTTAAGTTGGTCAACACAATTAAGACATCAAAATCTTCTACTAAATCAATTTTGAGCGCATTTGAAGTTTTGTAGCTATGCTTTTTGAATTTTTGAAATATGAGCAAAAATAACACAGTTTAATAATTAAAAATAATACTATTCTTGTTCATGATAAGACAATTGTCTCATGTATTGGACTTAAGATGGTATTCATTACATTGTCATTAGTGTACTTAAGTTCTTTTGATTCTTTGGTAAGGATAATGTCATCTAACTCATATTTTGATATACAAATTTAAAAGAGTGTTTTACTTCGACATAAAAATCATATACCGACAATTCAAATGACTGATTTAAGTTGGTCAACACAATTAAGACATCAAAATCTCCTACCAAATAAATTTTGAGGGCATTTGAAGTTTTGTAGCTATGCTTTTTGAATTTTTGAAATATGAGAAAAAATAACACAGTTTAATAATTAAAAATAACACTATTCTTGTTCATGATAAGACAATTGTCTCATGTATTGAACTTAAGATGATACTCATTACATTGCCATTAGTGTACTTAAGTTCTTTTGATTCTTTGGTAAGGATAATGTCATCTAACTCATATTTTGATAGGTAACCATCTTCAACTATTTTCCAAAGTTCAAGCAAGGTAAGATAGTTCACCATACACTTTTTCCAATAAGAAAAGTTCTTGCAACTAACTCCAAAGACCGGAGGTTCTTTTATAAATTTCAATCGGATCATATTTCAAAATCAAGAACTAACAAGAATTTGGTGCTTAGCTAGGTATCAACATGTGCGCTCTGATACCAATTTTTAGAATATTTGATGTGGACTTTCTTAAAAAGTGCAAGACTAAGGTCAAGTAGTTGTGCGGAAGCGATTTCAATTCAATTCAAATCTTTTAGATCTTAATCACCTAGCCAATTAATTTAGAAAGCAATTCTAAGAGCAAATCACAAAATATAGATCAAAAAGCTAAAAGAGAGAGAGAGTGAAGAGAGAGCAATCAACCACAAGTGACACGATATGTAACATGATTCAGCCTATCAAAAGAAACTTAGAGTACGTCCATGAGTCTTTCGAAATAAAACTCTAGTCAGCATTCTTGACAGTGATATCATTTCCATTTACAACAGTGAAAGACACTAACGTCCCATGAGCTTTTTTCTCATATTCCAAATGTGGTATCCTAGCAGTTAGTATCTTGGACCACAGCCATGGAAAAAGGGAAGCAATTATTCTGCCGCGCAGTAGAGATGAGCGATTCAGATTTTCTGCGTTGTAGGCTACGGACGGTCCAGATTTGATTCAAGGAGGGTCTGATATTATAAAGTTTAGCTCGCACGAATCTCGATGCAAATCAAAAATTAAGATTTACTGCCCAGCACGCACAATATTTTTGTTGTGCGGTGGAAGATCTCATTCCATGGCAAAATGGGCTCTAATAATTGTTTTTTTTTCTCATATTTCTTTAGTACAAAAAGTTCTGAATAATTATATTAAAACTATATATATAATATAAGATAAAAAATCTATTAATTAATTTCTATACATCCAAACTCTTGTAGTTACTACCAGTAATACAATACGAAGACAAAATGATAAAATAATTTATAAATTATATTTTACAAAAAATATTGCTGAAATAGAATACAAATTGGATGAATATGTACTTAATAATTTTTTTTCAAAATTTTAGTGCGTTAAATTTATATTGAAATTAAATTATTATAGTCATATCATATTCCTGGCTCTGTCGCTGTATAAGACGTAGGGCTGTTCATCGAGTCGAATTCGAGCGAGCCAACTCCAACTCAAACTCAACTCGGTAATTATTAGAACTGAGCTAACTCGAGTAACCAAGTCCCATTCGAGTTCAAATGTCAACTCGTACTCAACTCGGATTTTACTCGAGCCAACTCGCAACTCGTATTCAGCTCAGTTAAAAAGTTTCTTTTATAGTTTAAATAACTCAAATAGCTCAACTGAGCTCAAATCAGCAACTCAAATAACTTAATTCGCATATCAGCTCAATTAGCAACTCATAATAAGCTTAAGCTAAAATAGCAACTCAATTCGGAAGGCCCAAATAGCTTAAATCAGACAATATGCTAACTAAATTGGGAAGACCCACATACGAAGGCCCATATACGAGCTGAGTCTTCGAGTCACTGAGCGAGTCATACCTGACTCAAATTCGACTCGAATAGTATTCAAGCTGGACAACTCGAGCTGGATTTGGCTCGAGTTGAATCTGAACGAGTTTATCCGAGCTGTTATCTGATGAGCGAGTCACGAGTCACGAGTCGCGAGTTATTTGTCCAGCCCTAATAAGACTTACCTTTAATTAATCTGTATCATATATAAAAGGAGCATGGCTAAAATAATATGCATAGTACACCACATAACGTACTATTGTGTCATTTGTATTTAATTTGGTCATTAAATTGATATTTAAGTTGCTCAATAAATTCTTCATATCAAAATCTTGTAGGAAATAAAATTTCGTGATTTTTAGAGCTTTCTTGCTATTTTTTAAAAACAGTTCAGAAATGACACTTTTGTAGTATTAAATCTGGACTGTTTTTAAAAAATATTTAAAAAATAGCAAGAAAGCTCTAAAAATCACTAAATTTGTTTTCCTACAATATTTTCATATGAAGAATTTATTGAGTAACTTAAATCTCAATTTATTGACCTATATCTATATGCATAGTACAAAATAAAGTGTACTATGCATATTATTTTAGCCATTCTCTATATAAAAGCTAATAAAAATGTAGACGACAAAATTGCAGATTCGATGACACATATAAGTTTGTATCCAGTCACTATCTTTCCACCATTCTTTAGTATTTAGAATCGGAAATTGCCAAAGGGACCAGAAAATGACACATTGAAATAGGGAATGAGATCTTCTACCGCGCGGCAAAAATACTGTGCTTTTGATTTGCATCGAGATTCGTGCGATCTAAATTTTATAATTAGATCCCTGAATCAAATCTTCTACCGCGCGGCAAAAATACTGTGCTTTTGATTTGCATCGAGATTCGTGCGATCTAAATTTTATAATTAGATCCCTGAATCAAATCTGAGCCGTCCGTAGTCTACAGCGCAGAAAATCTGAGTCGCTCATCCCTACTGCTCGCAGTGGCGGATCCATGCTTGGGCAAGCCCGAGCTTGATTTTCAAAAAACGCAAATTTTAGTGTATTTTTAGTTATTTTTGTAGTAAAAAAATAAGTTTTTAATGATATTAGTGGATTTTAGCGAGTTTGTGTTCGAACTTGATCTCAACCTCAGTGTCCGAACTTACTTGTACTCGGACTTAAACAATCTCTGAATCTGCCCGTACCTGCGCGGCACAAGAATTGCTTCCTTGAAATAGTGGACAGGCTTGCAATTTGCATAGTTGCATGCTGGATGGATGACATTTCTCTCTATTTATTTTGGACCGCTAGCTGAGGGAAAATTTTCACAGAGGGCCTAGCAGCAAAGAATTTCAACAGATAGGGGCGGAGGCACCCTAAAAATTGCACAGAGGGCCAAGGGCGCGATTAATAGTCGCGCCCCTAAGCAGATTCCGTTTTTTCCCCTGAAATCAAGGCGTTCTGCATGTGCTTTTGAAGTTGTGGGCCCGGGCACTTAGGGGCGCGATTATTAATCACACCCCTAAGTGATTCTGAATTTTTTTTGTTAAGTTGTTCATATTTGTACCTTTTAATATAATAATTATTAGTTAGTACTAATATATAATTATTTATTATTTGTTAATATATCAATAAAAGTAGTATATTCATATAATATTTATTATTAAGCAAATTAATGATAATTTCAATATACAATAAATTTTTAATATATGTATAGTTGTAATATAATACTATTAATTTGTCTTGTTAATTTTTTTGGGTTAATTAATAATTATTTATATCCTTTAATATAATAATTAGTTAGTACTAATATATTATTTTTGGGTATTTGTTAATATATGTATATTAATATATATATACTACAATTATTATTAAGCAAATTAATAATAATTTAAACATAAAATAAATTTGTAATTTTAATATTTGTAATATAATACTATAAATATTAATATTATTATATACTTATTATTATTATTATTTAAAAAAATTAGAAAGATTACAAGCTAGTAAGAAGATGCATTTTTCACCATTTTCTGAATTAACATAGGGGCGCAATTATTTAGTTGCGCCCCTAAGAAGATGCCATTTTTGCAGATAAGTCTGAATCTTGCACGATTTTTTTCAGATGAGGGTTCCACCTGTACCCTAAATGAACAAAATATATACAGCAAACCTTTCTTTTCTTCTCTCTCCAACCATTATTTCAATCTTATCTCTTCTCCCCAGCAGCCCCCTTCCTCTCCACAAACCCTAAATCAAATTTTCACACTTCTCCTCCCAAAATCTTACATATAAAATGTTTATTATTAGTTTCTACACTGGAGGATCCATCCAGAACGGTCCTCATGGTGTGCATTACTCGAAAAAAGCTACCGGTAGTTTTACGGTGAATGACGACATAACACTCTGTGAACTGGAGACGGAGCTGTACCGATGGATGGGGATTTCAAGTTCAACACATGCTTTAGAGATATCAGGGAGGTTCAATGCCGGATTACAGCTAACTCCTCCGGTAATATTCTATACTGAGTTACAACTGTCGAGTAATGATACTTGGAGACTGATGGTGAACCATTCGGTTCATCCTGGTACTGTTGCAATGATTGAGTTGTACGTTGAGCAAAAAGTTCTTCGATATACAACAAATCAAGGTTTTTCGAGTGGGAGTCGAGGTCATGAGACCATAAACCATGGTTGTGCAAGCGGTAGTCAAGCTACGGAAACCCTAAACCAGGGTTGTGCAAGTGGTAGTCGTGCTTACGAAACCCCAAATGAGTATGTTGAGCCAATAGCTTGTAGAATGACAGATGCATATCTTCGTACCAATTGTTATGAACCAAATGCAACCTCAAATTGAAATCAATCGATTCCAGAGGAAGAAGAGGATTATGAGGATTTCGAATTTAATGTTGGGTTGGATGAAATTAACCCGACAGAATGGGTTGAGGTATTAGTGAACCAAGATGCAAGCCCAATTGGAAATACGTGTGGTAATGAAGCTTTCATGAATATGGATTTTACACCTTTCGAAGACCCTAATTACAATTCTGAAGAATAGACTTCTCTGACCATGACAACATGGCCATTACGGGACCGAACCGATTCTCATCCAATAGCTTCATGGAATAATATTAATACAATCATCGATATAATTGGTGATGGCAATTACTTTGACGACGAATGGTATGTCACAGAAGATGGTTTGGCAGTGGGACAATGTTTTCGATCAAAGGATCATCTAAAATGGGTTGTGCATGATTTTCACATCAAATCGAACCGCACGTTTAAGAAGAGAAAGTCCAATAAAAGCGTGTATACAATCGAGTGCACCGACCAAAATTGTAATTGGAGGTTGTATGCAACAAGAAGGCTAAGTGATGATGCTTTTATTATTAATACAAAGCAAGGTCCGCATGAATGTGTTATGTCGGGAGATAGGTTGGAGCATCCGCACTTAACGTCTCCATTCATGGCTTCCATAATCAGAGAAAGTGTTAAGGGAAATGTAAGGTTTACTATAAAAGACATCAAGATTGCCATTGAGCAGAGATATAATTTCAAGGCTCCTTACCTCAAGTGTTGGCGTGCAAAAGAGATCGCAATCGCACAATTGTTCGGAGGTTGGAGGCAAGCTTATGATTTAATCGTGCCCTTACTTAATGCCATACAAAGAACAAACCCGGATACAGTGATTGAGTGGTTTACCGCCCCCACAAATGATCCAAATGAAAGATTATTTCAAGCAGTGTGTTGGGCATATGGTCCGGCAATACAGGCCTTCAGGCATTGCAAACCTGTTATAGGAATCGACGGTACACATTTGTCTGGACGGTATAAGGGGAAGATGTTAGTTGCATGTGGCTTCGACGCAGAAGATCAGTTGGTGCCCCTTGCATTTGCATTGGTTGATACCGAGAACAACAAATCTTGGGAGGATTTCATGAAATTTGTTCGTAGGGAAGTGGTTGGATCACGAGTTGTGACAGTACTCTCTGATCGTCACAAGAGTATCTTGCGGGTTTTTAGTGAGCCAGACTTGGGTTGGAGCACCCAAGATGGACATGCCTTTCATCGATATTGTTCAAGGCACATATGTCAAAATTTCACAAAAGAATTTACCAACAAAAAATTAACACAGATCTTGAGGCAAGCAATGAAACAAAATCAAAAGAGGAAGTTTCTAATGAGGCTCAGTCGTATTCGCGAAAAATGCCCCGACGCTGCAACATGGCTTGAGGATATTGGTAGGGATCCGAACGATGTTGAAAGGAACAATGCACCGCGTTTTGACTTATGGGCTCTTTCATTCGATGAAGGAGGCCGTAGAATGGGGATGATGACAACGAACGGACCAGAATCCCTCAATAATGTTTTCAAAGAAGCACGTGAGTTACCGGTTACTTCTCTTGTTGAAATCACATTCTATAAGTCGGTCAAATACTTTGCTAAAAGGCGAGCAAAAGCAGAAAAAGCAATTGAACAAGGTTTCCTCTTCTCCCCCAAAATCCAAGCGTTACTAGAGGAGCCAAGATTAAGGGGAAATACACATACGGTGCGAGCGTACCGGAACGAGCAAAAATATGAGGTTCAAACAGGTCAAAGATTCGTTGGGAACAAGATTAAAGGAAATAGAATACATACAGTGCGGTTAGAAGTGCCCGGAGGTACATGTACTTGTCAAAAACCGCAACTAACAGGTATCCCTTGTTCTCATATCGTAGCATGTTGTGCTCAAGGGGGTATAAGTAGCAATTTGTGCGTATCTCCTGTTTATCGCATTCAAGAGTTGATGGCAACATGGACGCCAGAATTTGAGCCATTCGAAAATTCTGACACATGGCCTGAAATTCCACGACTAATGCTAGTGCCTGACCCGACAAGGTATGTTGTTAAGAAGGGGAGACGTCAACATATACGGATTAGAAATGAAATGGATGAAGAGAATACACGTCGACAAGCATACACTTGTGGGCGATGCAAACAAACGGGACACAGCAGGCGCACCTGCATTGCACCCCCAAACGACGAAGGTAATACTAGTATTATTTATTTCACAAAACAACATTGGTTTCAATTTTGTAATGCTTGAGATTTCGTTATCGCAGGTAATTAGCAAGGAGATGATGAAGATTGTTCTTTTATTTAGTTTAAGATAATGTAATTTTGTTTTATGCCTTATTAATTAGTTTGTACGTGTATCTCAAACATTTGGATATGTATGTTTATTTAGGAGACTTGGATATGTATGTTTATCTTGGAGACTATTGCAAAATATTTTGTGTTTGAGGATTTTATGAACTTTAATTTATGTTATTATATCTTAATGTGGTTTGAGAATATACTTTTATTTTGTTATATCTTGTAATATATTGTGTATAAATAACATATGTAATATTTAATAGTATTATATTACAACATATGTATAACCTATTTCATATTTATCATTTTGTTATTTAATAATATTACATATATTGTATATCATCAATTTATGTTATTTAATAGTATTATATTACAACACATGTAATATTTATCATTTTGTTATATCTTCAACATATGTATAAATTTATGTTATTTTGTGCTTAATAATAATTATAGTATAATTATAGTATATATATGTATATATATATTAATATACATATATTAACAAATACCCAAAAATAATATATTAGTACTAACTAATTATTATATTAAAGGGTATAAATAATTATTAATTAACCCAAAAAAATTAACAAGACAAATTAATAGTATTATATTGCAACTATACATATATTAAAAATTTATTGTATATTGAAATTATCATTAATTTGCTTAATAATAAATATTATATGAATATACTACTTTTATTGATATATTAACAAATAATAAACAATTATATATTAGTACTAACTAATAATTATTATATTAAAAGGTACAAATATGAACAACTTAACAAAAAGAAAATTCAGAATCACTTAGGGGAGTGATTAATAATCGCGCCTCTAAGTGCCCGGGCCCACAACTGCAAAAGCACATGCAGAACGCCTTGATTTCAGGGAAAAAAACGGAATCTGCTTAGGGGCGCGACTATTAATCGCGCCCTTGGCCCTCTGTGCAATTTTTAAGGTGCCTCCGGCCCTATCTGTTGAAATTCTTTGCTGCTAGGCCCTTTATGAAAAAATTTCCTAGCTGAGTAGTTGTCAACCTTTCATCAAGGAATCGCAGTCACTTCAACTTTTCAACGAAAATTAATGAAAAAGATGCAGCTGTTCACAGGTGGGCATGTCAATGATTGGTCGTTTAATCATTTTTTGTTTCGTTTCGTAACAAATGAAACGATTATGATAAAAAATATTTCTTTCGTTTAAATAACGAAACGGTTAACGAAAACATATTGTTTTGTAATCGTTTGTTTTGTAATTTCGTTTGTAACTGTGTACTGTTAGAATTATTTTGATTTCAGAGAAAAACGCTATGCTAAAATAAGGTGATGAGAGATGATATAAAGAATTGCTCAAATGATGATATGAATGATCATTTGATTCTGGTGTATGATTAGAATCGTTCAGCACTAGTTCTTCATTTTGCTTTAGTGTGATGAGAGAGAAAATGGATGAAAAACAAAAAGAATGAGTTTGATCGTTATATTTCGTTCTTATTGTTTTGATCGTTATCTTTAACAAAACAACTAAAGAAACAAAATTTCTTAATCGTTCATTAAACAAAACGATTAACGCAACTATCATCTTTCGTGATCGTTACGCACGTTATGCAAGACAGGATATTTGTTAAGAACCAGGAAATGGTTTGGACTTTTCTTTTCTTGTCAATTTCGAATATCTAAAAGAGTAATTGTAATATCCGGAATTTTAAATATTCAATAAGATATAGATACTATTACATGTGATATTATTGTAGGATCAGTGTGATTAAGTGAATGTGTGAATTAGGGTAGATTTATAATTGCGAAATACTTATGGAGGTTCTATCCAAGCTAAGATGAGTTATTTTTGAGTTTTAGTCGAATTTAAGACGGGTTATGACAAATTTGATGAGTCGATTCGGATCAGACATGATTTAACATGATTTTTTTTCAACAAAAATAATGTTATATATCTTGAACTCTCGATTTTTTTGAACGAATCTGCACAAATTTACCTTCTGATTTAGATATCGCCCTCGAGTTTTTTCGGACCGACCGAGTCGCACCCGGTCAAATTTTGTCAAAATAACTAGTCAAAATCCATTCGAAATACATGTGTTTAAATTGGTTTAAACGCACGAGGTCGCTTGACCCAAAAAAATAATCTTATACCAAAATAAAATATATGAACCCAGTGGCGAACCAGAAAAAAATTGAGAGGGGTGCCTCACTAGATTTTGCCAGTCAGCTGTCAGTGTCGAGTGCTCAGAACGAAAGAAATTTAGAGTTGCTAAAATAATTTTATTAAGAGCTCTATTGACATTTTTCTCAACCAAGCAGGTGCCTTGAATCAGGTGGACCCCAAAGGTGTTTCCGCCCCTGTATGAACCAAATTTTACGTGCGACGCAAAATCGTTGCCTTTCCTTAAAACAGTAATGATCCTTTAACAATTTTCATGTATTTAGCAAATGATATAATAGCTCAAGTGACATTAGTTGAAGTCTTCGTGACCGCATGATTTCGTAAAATATATTTAAAAAATATACAAATATAAAAAATTGTAGCAAATCCCTCTTTTAAAAGAAACAGTCACCTGTTTTGCATAAATAGGCAACACCGCAAAAAAAAATTATTATGCTCATCTTTTTAGTGAATTCATATTCTCTAAAATGCTTTCATTGGTGGACTAATAATCGAATGGTTCACACTACTTTGAGATTCGTGCTCACAAATCTCAAAGTTGTGTGAACCATTCGTCTATTACTTTTTATTACTTCGCCATTAGAAGTATTACAGGAAATATTAACTCCTTTTAATTTGCTATTTTATTCTATGATACAATGTATGAACTAAACTGTCCAGGATAACAATTTATTATGCTCATCTTTTCATAACTTGCAATGTTTTCAAAATTTGCAGCTTCACTTCTATATTTCAAATTACTAAATATATTTCATTCTTTTGTTGATTAAAAAAAAATATTCATCAAATGAGAAAAATGAGTAGTCCAATTATCAGCATTATTCCGAAATGTTTTTAAATAATAATAATAATATATAAAATTATATATTTAAGAAAATAGTAAGAGAAATTTCAGAAATACTTCTTTCGCATGTGACATATGCGTGTTTAGGCAAAATATTACATTTCGTCGTATTAAAAAACTTTTCATACACGCAGGCAGAGATTACGTGTATATGTCTTAAACACGCAGCTGGAACCTGCGTGTATAGAAACAAAAAAGTTCCTAAACACGCACATTTGACATGCGTATATAGTTATCAAGGTATAAAACCGAAATAATCAAAGTTGTATTTTGATCACCTCAAAAGGAAGATTTTCATAAACACCCAATGAGAAAGAATGTTTAAACGATATGGTCAAACGCTCTCCAACAATTTCACCAATGGCCAAGAGTGCAGTAATACTTAATTGCACCTTTAAACATTTTTAAGGGCGCAAGTATTACTAAATGCATTAATATTATAATTTGTAACTAATTACAAAAATCAAATTGTCCTGAATGAAAATTATGACCCGGTCATAAAAATAATTAAATTAATTAATTAAGAAAAACTTATCATGATAGTTTTTGCCGGATTTCATTTTCAGTATTTCTAATGTACATCTAAAATTTATAGTGCATATTTTTTGAGAAATATTGTTCGATGAGCTAATTCAAAATATAGATTTGTTACGATTGTTTGTATTTAACATGCACCAAATTTGAAACAATTTAGAAAACACATAACATGTCATCAAATTTGGGGTACGTCATACCTAAAAATGCATAAGGGCGCAAATAATACTTATGCACTTGGCCTTTGAGGAAATTTTTAGAAAGTGTTTGACATATCTTTTGATCATTTTTTCATTGGTTGTTTATGAGAATCTTCTCTTTTGAGGTGATCAAAATAAAACTTTGAATTCTTCGGTTTATTCCTTGGCAACTACACACGCATATCAAATGTGCGTGTTTAAGAATATTTTTTTTGTTTTCATACACGCATGTTCTAGCTGCGTGTTTAAGACCTATACACGTCATCTTCACCTTAGGTGAAAAGAAACTTTTTAAAAACGACGAATTAAAATATTTGATCTAAATACACATGTGTCATCTGCAAGTATTTATGAAATTTTTCTTGATATTTTCTTAAATATTTAATTTATACATTAATATTATTATTTAAAAAAAATTCGGGCATTATTGCTTCATCAATTCACTTCCATGCACATGCATGTATTGCTTTGCTGCAACTTGTGAAATCAAATATTCTTCAATAAAAGAGAAATCAAAGACTGGTTCCTGCTTGATTACGAAAGGACAATGATTATGAATTATTTCCTTAATAGGAAAAATGAACCATAATACCAAAGTCAATGGTGCAACACAATATTCCCAGTGCTCCCCTAGGAAACATTGAGGCAATTTAAGAAAGGATTGCAAAGTAGCTCCTATAAATGACAGTTTAAACCACTAAGACCCAAATCTGGTACCAAAAAGAGACATTGGTAGTTTGGTACCTGGAACTGAATGTGGAAATAAATAATTCCAGAAGAGATTTCTTTTTTTTTTTTTGAAATAAGTGGGTTGACCCCACCTCTCCATTTTCATTACAAAAACTAAGAAATACAATGTTTTCAAACCCAATGCATAGGAGCTACAGATCATAAGCTTCTTATGTTGTTGCACCAAAGCTTAACGTTCACCCTTATCTAGCATCAGGCATCGGTAGAGGTGGCAGAATCCGACCCGATCCGAGAAATTCGTCCGATCCGGCCCGATCTGAATCCGATCCGACTCGATATTTTGAGAAAGTCAAACTATTCGAATCCGACCCGATCCGTAATCCGAGACGAAGCGACACATGACCGACCCGAGTCCGACCCGAGACGACCCGTAACCCGAAAAGGCACGACACATGAGGACCCAAGCCCGACCCGACCCGAGACGACCCGTAACCCGAGATGGAGCGACACATGATAACCCGAACTCGACGCGACCCGACTTAACCCGATACAACCTGTAAATTAATCTAATCCTATCTTGCCAACATCACAATCCAATTTTACTAACAGTTTAACATCAAAGAAAGTCAAGATTTACTTGTACAATTCAATAACGCGATCTGATCTTATCTGATTGAACTTAAAAATCAAAATAATACTTGAAATTTGTCGGTGCAACCCGATCCGAACCAGACCCAATCTCGTCTGACCCGACCAAGACCCGAAAGTTGTCGATGCAACCCGACCTGAAACCCGACCCGGTCTCGCCCGACCCGACCCGTCACCCGAAAAAGATCGACGCAATCCGATCCGAAACCCTACCTTACTTTGCCCGATTTGACTCATGATCCGAAAGTTATCGACGCAAACCGACCCGAAACCCGATCCGACCTCACCCGACCCGACTATTGTAAACGGTCAAACTAATCCAACCCGATCCGACCCTACCCGAACCCGTCCGCCCGACCCAACTTGTCACCTCTAGACATCGGTACCACTATCTAACGTTACCGATGCCCTGGTGTTATCTAATCCACCCTGTCAATAGTCCCACAGTGGCAGTCCTGTTTGTACAGCAACAACTAGTACACTATTGGATAAAGGTAATTAACAAACCAGTACAAAATATAAAACAACTCAACATGCACCACTTATCGGAACTAAAATTTAAATTCCATTCAACTAATGCACAAAACAGGAAGGCTCTACAGACTACAGTACGTTTTGTTTCTGTAGCTGCTTCTGTTGGCCTGTGAACTTTGTTACAATATTTTAGTAGAAGAGAAAGAAAGAGGAATGAGCAGAAAATATATATTCTATATCACAACAACACAATAAACTTTATTTCTTTGCTCACTTACCATTACAAATGACAACCTCTCTATTTATAGGCTATATGGTGCCTCTTAGATATCCTATGATATAAATGACATTAACCATAACACAAGTTTTTATGACATCTCCTAGAAATACTACTTATTAATTAACCTAGAAGATCACAACTATCATGTGCATGTATTGCACATCCCAACATGACCCTTGAACTCTTAACCAATTAATTAACATAGAAAACATGCAAATATTAATTTCAACACTCCTCCTTAATATTTGTATCTATCATCCCCAATAATTCTCTAAGGTACACAAATTTGTCACACGGAAGTGCCTTGGTGAAAATATCCGCCAATTGATCTCCGGTCTTCACATGCTTGATCATAACCTCTTCATCCTCAACAGCTTCTTTAATGTAATGATGCTTGAGCTTGATATGCTTGGTTCGGCTATGAAACACCGAATTCTTCGACATTGCGATTGCCGACTTGTTGTCACAAAAGAGAACTGTGGCCATGTCTTGTTTCTCCTCCATGTCACATAAAATTTTTCTCAACCAAACCACTTGTTTAGTTGCTTCACTTGCCGACACGTATTCGGCTTCTGCGGATGAATGTGCCACTCTCTCTTGCTTCTTTGACGCCCATGAAAAAATACCCGACCCGAGTGTAAAGCAATACTCGGATGTACTTTTCATGTCATCCATACTTCCAGCCCAATCACTATCACAAAATCCAAACAACTCAACATCTTCTCTTTCATTTCTTTCAAACATTAGACCATATTCTTTGGTACCTTGTATGTACCGCAACACTCTCTTTGCAACTCCAAAATGTGTTTTGCTCGGTTGATGCATAAATCGAGACAATAATCTCGTAGCATACATAATATCAGGTATCGTAGTGGAAAGATACAATAAACTCCCAACCAAATTTCTATATTGCGCCGCATCGGCATCACCACTACCATCTTCTTTTACCAACCTCTCGTTCACCAACAATGGAGTCATCACCGGATTACAATACTCCATTTTAAACTTAGAAAGAATATTTTGGGCATACTTCTACACTTATTTCTTGCTTTCTCAAAAAATAAATTGTGGTTTCATCTCCTTCTTCAATTGCCTGACTTTTCAGGTTCTATATTGTGAGTTTCAAACCCACATCGCGATTCCTCACCGCGTCAATTCATGTGGCTCCTCACCACATCTTCTCATGATCTTCATTTTTTTTTCTCCAGCAACCATCTCTCGTGTTACTGTCTTTTCTCTCCGACACTCGTGTCACTGGCCTTTTATCCAGCAACCATCTCTCGTGTCACATGTTTTTCTTTTGTGAGTCATTATTCACATCGGTTTCACTTACCGATACATTCTTCGAAGATCACGGGGAGAGATTTCACCACACTTTTGTAACACCTGCTGCTTGATATATTTCTCTCATCATTGTCAAATTTTTTTCTTCTCCTCTTTTATATCACCATCACTCAAAAATATATACCCAACATTTTCTAGAACTGATCATTAAGAAACAACTCTCAATTTTTCTCACAACATCTTCAAAAACTATTTTTTCAAAAAAGCACAAAAATATTTTTTCTTTCTTTTCCTCTCCTCTTCTTTTCAACAAAATCCAATCCACTATATTTTTCATTCACCCGACACTTTCTTTCTCCTAAAAATCAAAATAGGGGATTCTCTTTTTTTTTTACTCAATTTTTAACAGCTCAAAAAACTCATATACTAAACCAAACTGAAAAACAACATAACACTTAACTTCTTTTCAAAACAAACACCAAGACTCACCATTTTTTTTCTTTTTTTCTCATCTTCTCTTTTTTTTTCTTCTTCTTTTTCTTCGTCATGATCGATCCCTCTTAATTGACTAAGCTCTGATACCACTTATGTTGGCCTATGACCTTTGTTACAATATTTTAGTGGAAGAAAAAGAAAGAGGAAGGAGCAGAAAATATATCTTCTATATCACAACAACACAATAAACTTTGTTTCTTTGCTCACTTACCATTACAAATGACAACCTCTCTATTTATAGACTATATGGTGCCTCTTAGATATCCTATGATATAAATGACATTAACCATAACACAAGTTTCTATGACATCTACTAGAAATACTACTTATTAATTAACCTAGAAGATCACAACTATCATGTGCATGTATTGCACATTACAACATGACCCTTGAACTCTTAACCAATTAATTAACATAGAAAACATGCAAATATTAATTTCAACAGCTTCTAATGTCTACATAGCAAGGCTCAGGCATCCTAACCTAAACATGAAGCCTCAGATTTGATAAAACATCCATGTTTGCCAAAAATGCTTCAGATAGATACCGCATTAAATTAGCTTATGCAGTGCAACCCAACTATTTTAGATCATGTGGTCCCCGTTTGTGTAGCAGGCAACTATAGACCTTAAACAGCTACATTCGTTCTCTTCTTACTAGAACTATGTCAAACTACAAACCATAGGCATCAATACCAATCTGTTGGGTTGGTTCATAAAACCTCTAACCTACAATTCATCTTGCACGGGGTGTTGTCCTCTGTTGTCTCTCATACAAGTCCTCAGCCAAGCTTCTCTCTAGCTCTGGCCAACATTGTACATCGACCACTCACTGTCTAATGCATGTGCAGGTTGTAAAGTCTCAGAAAGGTCTCGTCATCGTCGTCTGGTTCCTTTGCGAGAGGACACATATTTTGCAAAACCACACAAGCAATGATTGTTTGAGCTGCATGGTCGAGACCCACATTAAGGTTTCTAAGTATTTTCCACCGGCCTTTTAGGAGTGAAATAGCGGGTTCAATGGATGCAGCCCGATATTTAATTCGAGAGAGCTGGATCAAAGGCCTCATAGGATGAATTTGATGTAGATGATGAGCTGGTAGAGGAAGAGAAGTGAGGAGAAACGGGAGGAAAGGGAATGATGCGTCACCAGCAAGGTATTTAAGGGTGATAATTTTTCATGAAAATATCACAAAGCTGTATAAAATACTACGCTAGATGTTTCACAACAACGTAACTCAATTATTGGTGAAAGCGTTTCACAAAACAACACAATGCATTTTAACTTACTACAAGAAATATTTCACCTCTGAGTACTTCATTTAAATATGATAATATTTTCAGAAACACCACGAAACAGATCATCCTACTAAACTACGTATTGCATGTCTGGGGGGCTCCATTTATGACTGGCAACATTTTCATAAAATACCACAACTAATCTTAGCATACTACAAGAAATGTCTCTTGTCGGGCAATTCATTTACGATTGGTAACCTTTTCAAAAAATACCACAAAACATTTTATTCTACTAGGAGAAGTATTTCTCATTTAATGAGGTAATATGGACTTTGAAGAAAAAGTAACTTTTGTGCACCTATAAATTAATTTGTATTGTTAAAGGATTATTACATAATTTGCATTTAAAATTCCTTTTATTTGGAAATACTCTTATATAGATTTTATTTTGATGCATAATTAATTTTGTAAGGCATATGCTATATTTAAAGGGATTTCTATAATATTTTATTGGAGAAAATACTCCTTTTGTTTTAAGGGAAATTTATATTTATTTTATAAATTTTCATGTTTTCATGCTCGGGAAGTATTTAATGTATAGAAGGAATTTTGGATTTTTTTAATTTTCATTTAAGGTATTTGTTATAGAACTTTATTTGAAAATATGACTTTATATATTAATTTTAGACTTTTAATGGTCTTTTATCTTGATAAATGCATAAAAAAATGCAAAAAAGGGGCTTTATATTATGTTTTGTGAATTTTAGAAGCATATGCACATTTTTATAATTTTTATTTTTGAATTTTATCAATTTCAATCTTTTATTAAAAATAAAAGAAATGTTGTTCATTTGATTTTTAAATTCCATGAACAGATAAAATGCTCAAACATATCAAAATATCATATAGAAATATAGATCATGAATTTACAAGAATTTACATATTTATTTCAAAAAATTTGGACTTCATTTGCTATTTTTACAAAAATTTACAAATTAATATACAAAGAGAATTAATTCGGTATGTTGGATTTGAACAAGGCATTTGAATTTGGACCGTTGGATCAAGCAAAAGACATCTCTCTCTCTTCTTCTTCTTCCCCTTCCCTCGACCTTGACCGAGGTTTGACCTTGGTGTCGATGGAGATTGGGTTGATGGCACCTTGAATTAATTGAGCACCTCCCTGGCATTGTCTTGGTGAGAGGAGTCGAATGGGCCCACTATCGGTGGCTGGGGGTCACTGGAAGTGGCTGAGCTCCATCACCACCTTGTCCTTCTCCCATTTGGTTCAAATTGATTTTTGATGATTTGGGTTTTAAAGCTTGTGTTTGATCTAATTTTGCTCTAGAATCATGTTCATAATGATTTGAAGCTTCAATTTGATTTGAATTTCGAGTTTGGTTTTAAAGCTTGTGTTTGAGTCGAATTTGGGTCAGTTTGGTCTCAAACAGACATAAACTAGTTTAATTTGCAATTTCATAGGCTCAATTCAATTCCTATTGATTCAGACATCATTGACAAGATTTGAATAACATCAGACAATCACCAATTTGGCCTAATTTGGTTTAGTTTCAATTTTACAAGGCACAATTCACTGTTTGAAGGCATTTTGGGCAAAACATCAACCTTTCTAATTTTTTTTGAATTTCAAGGTATCAATTCAGGTCCTATTGATGCAAACATCATTTAAGGATATCACAAAGCATCAGGAAAGTTTCAATTTGGTTTGAATTTGTTCCAAAAGGGGTCAATTCACCGTCAGAGGGTATTTCAAATCAGATAACAACATTCAAGCTATTTTTGAAATTCAAAGGGGATCAGTTCAAGTTTCATTGATGCAGCAAGAACGCATAAGCATTTCATAACATATTTCAAGTATTCATTTGATTAGCCAAAGTTTGAAATTAAATTTGGTACAATACAAGGGCAATTTTGGTCAGATCTGGTTTGGTTAGGGTATTTAAGGCTAATCAGACCTTTGAATCATCAAGCAAGCATGTAATCAAGTCTATAATCATTAGAAAATCATGACAAATCAATTTGATAACTTGCTCAAACAAGAAATTTAGAATTTGGTTTAGTTCAATTTGGGCTGATTTAAGTTATTTAAGTATTGTAATCATTCATTAAAACACAACGAAGAAGCATAGATACCACTCTAAGTGCTTCATGTCCGAGTACTTAATTTATGAGTGATTCCGATCAAAGTACTTAATTGATAGGTGGTAATCATTAAATAAAGCATCACAAAGCATCTTACCCTACTACAATAAGGGTTTTTTATCTGAGTACTTCATTTATGAGTGGTAACCATTAAAAAAACACCACAAAAGCATCATATCCTAGTAAGAAGTGTTTCTGATCACAGTACTTCATTTGTGAGTGGTAACCTTTCAAGAACACTCTACAAAGCATCAGATATTATCACGAGAAGAGTTTCTTCTCTGAGTCCTTCATTTAAGTATTGTAATCATTCATTAAAACACAACGAAGAAGCATACATACCACTCTAAGTGTTTCATGAACGAGTACTTAATTTATGAGTGATTCCGATCAAAATACTTAATTGATGGGTGCTAATCATTAAATAAATCATCAAAAAACATCTTACCCTACTACAAAAAGTGTTTCTTATCTGAGTACTTCATTTATGTGTGGTAATCATTAAAGAAAACACCACAAAGCATCATATCCTAGTAAGAAGTATTTCTGATCATAGTACTATATTTGTGAGTGGTAACCTTTCAAAAACACTCTACAAAGCATCATATATTACAACGAGAAGTGTTTCTTCTCTGAGTACTTCATTTAAGTGTTGTACCCATTCATTAAAACACAACAAAAAATCATAAATACCACTCTAAGTGTTTCATTTCCGAGTACTATATTTATGAGTGATTCCGATCAAAGTACTTAATTGATAGGTGGTAACCATTAAATAAAATATCATAAAGCATCTTATCCTACTACAAGAATTGTTTCTTATCCGAGTATTTCATTTATGGGTGGTAACCATTAAAGAAAACACCACAAAGCATCATATCCTACTAAGAAGTGTTTCTGATCATAGTACTTCATTTGTGAGTGGTAACCTTTCACGAACACTCTACAAATCTTCATATATTACCACGAGAAGTGTTTCTTCTCCGAGTACTTCATTTAAGTGTTTTAACCATTCATTAAAACACACAAAAAAGCATTGAGTACCACTCTAAGTTCTTCATTACGAGTACTTAATTTATGAGTGATTCTGATCAGAGTACTTAATTTATGGGTGGTAACCATAAAAGAAAACACCACAAAGCATCATACCCTACTGCAAGAAATGTTTCTTATCGGAGTACTTCATTCATGGGTGATAACCATTAAAGAAAACACCACTAAGCATCATATTCTACTAAGAAGAGTTTCTGATCATAGTACTTCATTTGTGAGTGGTAACCTTTCAAGAACACTCTACAAAGCATCAGATATTATCACGAGAAAGAAAAGTTTCTTCTCTGAGTCCTTCATTTAAGTATTGCAATCATTCATTAAAACACAACGAAGAAACATATATACCACTCTAAGTGTTTAATGTCCGAGTAGTTAATTTATGAGTGATTCTGATCAAAGTACTTAATTAATGGGTGCTAATCATTAAATAAATCATCAAAAATCATCTTACCCTACTACAAAAAGTGTTTCTTATCTGAGTACTTCATTTATGGGTGGTAATCATTAAAGAAAACACCACAAAGCATCATATCCTAGTAAGAAGTGTTTTTGATCAGAGAAGAAGTGTTTCTAATCACTAAAACATACGGAGAAGCATCGAGTACCACTCGAAGTGCTTCATTTACGAGTACTTACATTATGACTGATTCTAATCAGAGTACATCATTTATGGTGGTAACCATTAAGGAAAACACCACAAAGCATCGTAACCTACCGCGAGAAGTGTTTCTTATCTGAGTACTTCATTATTGGGTGGTAACCATTAAAGAAAACACAATAAAGCATCATATCCAGCTAAGAAGATTAGTGGTAACCTTTATAGAAAACTCCACAACGTTTCATATCTTACCACGAGAAGAGTTTATTCTCCGAGTACTTCATTTAAGTGTTGTAACCATTCATTAAAACACAACGACGAAGCATAGATACCACTCTAAGTGTTTCATGTCCTTGTACTTAATTTATGAGTGATTCCGATCAAAGTTCTTGATTGATGGGTGGTAACCATTAAATATAACATCACAAAGCATCATACCCTATTACGAGACGTGTTTGTAATCTGAGTACATCATTTATGGGTGGTAACTAATAAAGAAAACACCACAAAGCATCATATCCTACTAAGAAGTGCTTCTGATCATTCATTTGTGAGTGGTAATCTTTCAAGAACACTCTACAAAGCATCATATATTACCATGAGAAGAGTTTCTTCTCTGAGTACATCATTTAAGTATTGTAATCATTCACTATAACATACGAAGAAACATCGAGCACCACTCGAAGTGGTTCATGTACGAGTACTTACTTTATTAGTGATTCTAATCAGAGTACATCATTTATGGTGGTAACCATTAAGGAAAACACCACAAAGCATCGTACCCTACTGCGAGAAGTGTTTCTTATCTGAGTACTTCATTAATAGGTGGTAACCAATAAAGAAAACACCTTAAAGCATCATAGCCAACTAAAAAGAATTTCTGATCATAGTACATCATTTATGAGTAGTAACCTTTCTAGAAAACTCCACAACGCTTCATATCTTACCACGAGAAGAGTTTATTCTCCGAGTACTTCATTTAAGTGTTGTAAACATTCATTAAAACACAACGAAGAAGCATAGATACCACTCTAAGTGTTTCATATCCATGTACTTAATTTATGAGTGATTCTGAGCAAAGTTCTTAATTAATAGGTGGTAACCATTAAATAAAACATCACAAAGCATCCTACCCTACTACGATACGTGTTTGTAATCTGAGTACTTCATTTTTTTGTGACTAATAAAGAAAACATCTCAAAGCATCATATCCTACTAAGAAGTGTCTCTGATCATTCATTTGTGAGTGGTAATATTTCAAGAACACTCTACAAAGCATCATATATTACCATGAGATAAGTGTCTTCTCTGAGTACTTCAGTTAAGTATTGTAATCATTCACTAAAACACACGAAGAAGCATCGAGTACCACTCTAAGTGCATCATGTACGAGTACTTCATTTATGGGTGGTAACCAAAAAAGAAAACACCACAAAGCATCGTACCCTACTGCGAGAAGTGTTTCTTATCTGAGTACTTCATTCATGGGAGGTAACCATTAAAAAACACCACTAAGCATCATATCCTACTAAAAAGAGTTTCTGATCATAGTACTTCATTAGAGTGGTAATCTTTGAAGAACACTCTACAAAGCATCTTATATTACCATGAGAAGAGTTTCTTCTCCGAGTACTTCATTTAAGTGTTGTAACCATTCACTAAAACATACGAAGAAGCATCGAGTACCACTCGAAGTGCTTCACGTACGAGTACATACTTTATGAGTGATTTTGATCAGAGTACATCATTTATGGTGGTAACCATTAAAGAAATCACCACAAAGCATCGTACCCTACTGCGAGGAGTGTTTCTTATCTGAGTACTTTATTCATGGGAGGTAACCATTAAAAAAACACCACTAAGCATCATATCCTACTAAGAAGAGTTTCTGATCAAAGTACTTCATTTGTGAGTGGTAATCTTTCAAGAACACTCTACAAAGCATGATATTTTACCCTGAGACGAGTTTCTTCTCCGATTAGTTCAATTAATTGTTGTAACCATTCACTAAAACACACGAAGAAGCATCGAGTACCACTCGATGTGCTTCATGTACGAGTACTTCATTTATAAGTGATTCTAATCAAAGTACGTCAATTATGGGTGGTAACCTTTAAAGAAAACATCATAAAGCATCATATCCAACTAAGAAGAGTTTATGATCGTAGTACTTCATTTAAGAGTGGTAACCTTTCTAGAAAACTCCACAACGCATCATATCTTACCACGAGTACTTCATTTAAGTGTTGTTACCATTCATTAAAACACAACGAAGAAGCATACATACCACTATAAGTGTTTCATTTCCATGTACTTAATTTATGAGTGATTCCGATCAAAGTTCTTAATTGATGGGTGGTAACCATTAAATAAAATATCACAAAGCATCCTACCCTACTACGAGACGTGTCTGTAATCTGGGTACTTCATTTATGGGTGTTAACCAATAAAGAAAACACCACAAAGCATCATATCCTACTAAGAAGTGTTTCTTATCATTGTACTTCGTTTGTGAGTGGTAATCTTTAAAGAACACTCTACAAAGCATCATATATTACCATGAGAAGAGTTTCTTCTCCGAGTACTTCATTTAAGTGTCGTAACAATTCACTAAAACACACGAAGAACATCAAGTACCACTCTAAGTGCTTCATGTACGAGTACTTAATTTATGAGTGATTCTAATCAGAGTACATCATTTGTGGGTGGTAACCATTAAAGAAAACACCACAAAACATCTTATCCTATTGCGAGAAGTGTTTATTATACGAGTACTTCATTTATGGGTGGTAACCATTAAAGATAACACCACAAAGCATCCTATCCTACTAAGAACTGTTCCTCATCATAGAAGTTCATTTATGAGTGGTAACCTTTCAAGCAAACTCCAGAACGCATCATATCTTACCACGAGAAGAGTTTCTTCTTCGAGTACTTCATTTAAGTGTTCTAACCATTCATTAAAACACAACGAAGAAGCATAGATACAACTCGAAGTATTTCATGTTCGAGTACTTAATTTATGAGTTATTTCGATCAAAGTACTTAATTTATGGGTGGAAACCATTAAATAAACATGACAAAGCATCTTACCCTACTACGAGACGTGTTTCTTATCTGAGTACTTCATTTATGGTGGTAATCATTAAAGAAAACATCAGAAAGCATCATATCCTACTAGGAAGTGTTTATGATCATCGCACATCATTTGTGAGTGGTAACCTTTCAAGAGCACTCTACAAAGCATCATATATTACCACGATTAATTAATTTATGAGTGATTCTGATCAGAGTACTTCATTTATGGATGGTAACCATTAAAGAAAACACCTCAAAGCATCGTACCCTACTGCTAGTAATGTTTCTTATCTGAGTACTTCATTCATGGGTGGTAACCATTAAGCAAAACACCACAAAGCATCATATCCTACTAAGAAGTGTTTCTGATCATAGTACTTCATTTGTGAGTTGTAACCTTTCAAAAAAACTCCACAACGCATCATATCTTTCCACGAGAAGTGTTTCTTCTCCGAGTACTTCATTTAAGTGTTGTAACCATTCATTAAAACACAACGAACACGCATAGATACCACTCTAAGTGTTTCATGTCCGAGTACTTAATATATGAGTGATTCCGATCAAAATACTTAATTGATGGTTGGTAACCAATAAATAAAACATCACAAAGCATCTTACCCTACTACGAGAAGTGTTTCTTATACGAGTGCTTCATTTAAGGGTGGTAACCATTAAAGAAACCTCACAAAGCATCATATCATACTAAGAAGAGTTTCTGATCATAGTACTTCATTTGTGAGTGGTAATCTTTCAAGAACACTCTACAAAGCGTCATATATTACCATGAGAAGAGTTTCTTCTCCGATTACTTAATTTAAGTGTTGTAACCATTCACTAAAACATACGAAGAAGCATCGAGTACCACTCGAAGTGCATCATTTACGAGTACTTACTTTATGACTGATTCTAATCAGAGTACATCATTTATGGTGGTAACCATTAAGGAAAACACCACAAAGCATCGTAACATACCGCGAGAAGTGTTTCTTATCTGAGTACTTCATTATTGGATGGTAACCATTAAAGAAAACACAATAAAGCATCATATCCAACTAAGAAGATGAGTGGTAACCTTTATAGAAAACTCCACAACGTTTCATATCTTACCACAAGAAGAGTTTATTCTCCGAGTACTTCATTTAAGTGTTATAACCATTCATTAGTACACAACGACGAAGCATAGATACCACTCTAAGTGTTTCATGTCCATGTACTTAATTTATGAGTGATTCCGATCAAAGTTCTTGATTAATGGGTGGTAACCATTAAATATAACATCACAAAGCATCCTACCCTATTATGAGACGTGTTTGTAATCTGAGTACGTCATTTATGGGTGGTAACTAATAAAGAAAACACCACAAAGCATCATATCCTACTAAGAAGTGTTTATGATCATTCATTTGTGAGTGGTAATCTTTCAAGAACACTCTACAAAGCATCATATATTACCATGAGAAGAGTTTCTTCTCTGAGTACATCATTTAAGTGCTGTAATCATTCACTATAACATACGAAGAAACATCGAGCACCACTCGAAGTGCTTCATGTACGAGTACTTAATTTATGAGTGATTCTAATCAGATTACATCATTTATGGTGGTAACCATTAAGGAAAACACCCCAAAGCATTGTACCCTACTGCGAGAAGTGTTTCTTATCTGATTACTTCATTAATAGGTGGTAACCATTAAAGAAAACACCTTAAAGCATCATATCCAACTAAGAAGAATTTCTGATCATAGTACATCATTTATGAGTAGTAACCTTTCTAGAAAACTCCACAACGCTTCATATCTTACAACGAGAAGAGTTTATTCTCCGAGTACTTCATTTATGTGTTGTAACCATTCATTAAAACACAACGAAGAAGCATAGATACCACTCTAAGTGTTTCATATCCATGTACCTCATTTATGAGTGATTCTGAGAAAAGTTCTTAATTAATGGGTGGTAACCATTAAATAAAACATCACAAAGCATCCTACCCTACTACGATACGAGTTTGTAATCTGAGTACTTCATTTATTTGTGACTAATAAAGAAAACATCACAAAACATCATATCCTACTAAAAAGTGTCTCTGATCATTCATTTGTGAGTGGTAATCTTTCAAGAACACTCTACAAAGCATCATATATTACCATGAGATAAGTGTCTTCTCTGAGTACTTCAGTTAAGTATTGTAATCATTCACTAAAACACACGAAGAAGCATCGAGTACCACTCTAAGTGCATCATGTACGAGTACTTCATTTATGGGTGGTAACCAAAAAAGAAAACACCACAAAGCATCGTACCCTACTGCGAGAAGTGTTTCTTATCTGAGTACTTCATTCATGGGAGGTAACCATTAAAAAACACCACTAAGCATCATATCCTACTAAGAAGAGTTTCTGATCATAGTACTTCATTAGAGTGGTAATGTTTGAAGAACACTCTACAAAGCATCATATATTACCATGAGAAGAGTTTCTTCTTCGAGTACTTCATTTAAGTGTTGTAACCATTCACTAAAACATACGAAGAAGCATCGAGTACCACTCGAAGTGCTTCACGTACGAGTACATACTTTATGAGTGATTCTGATCAGAGTACATCATTTATGGTGGTAACCATTAAAGAAATCACCACAAAGCATCGTACCCTACTGCGAGGAGTGTTTCTTATCTGAGTACTTTATTCATGGGAGGTAACCATTAAAAAAACACCACTAAGCATCATATCCTACTAAGAAGAGTTTCTGATCAAAGTACTTCATTTGTGAGTGGTAATCTTTCAAGAACACTCTACAAAGCATGATATTTTACCCTGAGACGAGTTTCTTCTCCGATTAGTTCAATTAATTGTTGTAACCATTCACTAAAACACACGAAGAAGCATCGAGTACCACTCGATGTGCTTCATGTACGAGTACTTCATTTATGAGTGATTCTAATCAAAGTACGTCAATTATGGGTGGTAACCTTTAAAGAAAACATCATAAAGCATCATATCCAACTAAGAAGAGTTTATGATCGTAGTACTTCATTTAAGAGTGGTAACCTTTCTAGAAAACTCCACAACGCATCATATCTTACCACGAGTACTTCATTTAAGTGTTGTTACCATTCATTAAAACACAACGAAGAAGCATACATACCACTATAAGTGTTTCATTTCCATGTACTTAATTTATGAGTGATTCCGATCAAAGTTCTTAATTGATGGGTGGTAACCATTAAATAAAATATCACAAAGCATCCTACCCTACTACGAGACGTGTCTGTAATCTGGGTAATTCATTTATGGGTGTTAACCAATAAAGAAAACACCACAAAGCATCATATCCTACTAAGAAGTGTTTCTTATCATTGTACTTTGTTTGTGAGTGGTAATTACTTCATTTGTGAGTGGTAATCTTTCAAGAACACTCTACAAAGCATCATATATTACCATGAAAAGAGTTTCTTCTCCGAGTACTTCATTTAAGTGTTGTAACAATTCACTAAAACACACGAAGAACATCAAGTACCACTCTAAGTGCTTCATGTACGAGTACTTAATTTTTGAGTAATTCTAATCAGAGTACATCATTTGTGGGTGGTAACCAATAAAGAAAACACCACAAAGCATCTTACCCTATTGCGAGAAGTATTTATTATATGAGTACTTCATTTATGGGCGGTAACATTAAAGATAACACCACAAAGCATCATATCCTACTAAGAACTGTTTCTGATCATAGAAGTTCATTTATGAGTGGTAACCTTTCAAGTAAACTCCACAACGCATCATATCTTACCACGAGAAGAGTTTCTTCTTCGAGTACTTCATATAAGTGTTCTAACCATTCATTAAAACACAACGAAGAAGCATAGATACCACTCTAAGTATTTCATGTCCGAGTACTTAATTTATGAGTTATTTCGATCAAAGTACTTAATTTATGGGTGGAAACCATTAAATAAAACATCACAAAGCATCTTACCCTACTACGAGACGTGTTTCTTATCGGAGTACTTCATTTTTGGTGGTAATCATTAAAGAAAACATCAGAAAGCATCATATCCTACTAAGAAGTGTTTATGATCATCGCACATCATTTGTGACTGGTAACCTTTCAAGAACACTCTACAAAGCATCATATATTACCACGAGTACTTAATTTATGAGTGATTCCGATCAGAGTATTTCATTTATGGATGGTAACCATTAAAGAAAACACCTCAAAGCATCGTACCCTACTGCTAGTAATGTTTCTTATCTGAGTACTTCATTCATGGGTGGTAACCATTAAGCAAAACACCACAAAGCATCATATCCTACTAAAAAGTGTTTCTGATCATAGTACTTCATTTGTGAGTGGTAACCTTTCAAAAAAACTCCACAACGCATCATATATTTCCACGAGAAGAGTTTCTTCTCCGAGTACTTCATTTAAGTGTTGTAACCATTCATTAAAACAAGACGAAGAACCATAGATACCACTCTAAGTCTTTCATGTCCATGTACTTAATATATGAGTGATTCTGATCAAAATACTTAATTGATGGTTGGTAACCAATAAATAAAACATCACAAAGCATCTTACCGTACTACGAGAAGTGTTTCTGTAAAACCCACCAATTTTTGACGAATATTTTAATAAATAATTATCTTATTAATCATGAGATTACCATTTATAAAATATTAAATTTACTAATTCAATTATATAATTTTCAGAATTTAAAACCGCTAAAATTAACCCATTTCAAAATTTAAATCACTTAACGAAATTAACTACAATCTTTACACACCAATATCAACTAATCTAATTTACTTACCACACATTATAAAGAGAAAAAAAAAAGATTGAGAAAACTCATTTAACAAAATCATAATTAAGATAAGATGAAATTACTTCAAAGAAATAGGTTAAATTCATTTTATGTATTTTAAATTTTAAGATTTAGTTTAACAATTTTTAACCATTAAAACAATTGTAAAATCAATAAGCCTTACATCTACCCAAAAACATTAATAATTAAGGTGTAAATTTATATAGACTATGTGATGAGTCAAACAACACATTTGTTGCTAAATCATACCTTGCAACACAAATTGCCACTCAAATCCCATCACAATAAGCCTTAGAGCTCCTTACCATTTTCTGGGATCAAGCAACCCCTATGTAACGGGTTTAGATGACTCGTTACTGCTAAATCATGAAATGCCACACGATTGGCTACACCACTGTGTTGCAGAAACTCCCACATCCCACTAAAATTTCACAAAAAGGAATATGGAATTCAGCTCCATCTGTGAGGCGGGTAGATGACCCGTTCGGCCTACGAAGTGTAAACAATTAGAGAAGGCACACACGAACCGTCACAGAAAATCCCAACACCCACTTACCCTCTCTCTTTCCTTTTCTTTTTCTCCTTCTTCCCTTCCGTGCCCCCCTCCTCTTCCCTGTTGAGTTCGACCAGAGAGAAAAAAAGGGGGATCAAACCCCCGACAGCTCCGCCAGCCCCTCCCCCGTTTCTCCGTCGGAGACCACCGTCGCGCGCGCCACTACCTCTCTGCTGCGCCAACTGTCCACTGACCCGTCTCTCTCCTCTCACAAACTAGCCCAGCCTCTCTCTTCCTTTCCCTTTCGGTGTGGAACCCGACCGGAGCAACACCACCTCCGAGTCGCCGCTTCCCGACGCACCCATCCCCGGACCTCCAGCACCACTAGAAAGTCAGTTTCTCTGTTCCCTTCTTCTACTTGATTTCCCTCTGTCCCGACTCCTCCAAGATGCCCGACGAGCTCTGCCCCGTCCGATGCAGCGATGCCCCGACAAACTCTTCCCAAGGCCGCACCTCAACCTCCCTACACTGTCCCATCCTCTCTTTTCTTTTTTAGGCCGGTGCACCTTGCCAAGGTTGAACCCGAAACCAAGACCAACGCCGGATCATCCCTCGCTGCCTCTTCGTACATGCGGCTGTGACTCCATCACCGCCACACTCGACAATGGCAAATTAGTACTTCTGAATTCCCTCTTGAATCCCGTCTTTTGGGTAAGAACTTGTTCCTTTCCTTATATCTATTTATCTCATTCCTCAAATTTATTGTATTGTCGATTTAAATCTGACTTTCCTCTGTATTCTTGTCACTAATGTGGCTTCCTTGTTATTACTGAATTGTGGTGAAATTGTTGAATATGGAAAACTTGTAAAAAAATCGAGTTTATGCGGTCGTGTCCGTTCACTGTTAAATACTAATTCAATTGTCTTCTCGATTAAAGGTATTCGAATAACAAGTGGATTGATCGAGCTAACTCTGGCTCATGAATGCCTCGCATTATGCTCGCTTTGATATCTCCATCTTGGGTACGTTCTCAAACTCCGGTCGTACATTTCTGTTAGGGTTGAGGCTGAGCCTCCCTTTCCTGTATGTGAATGCTTGCTTATGTTCTCTTCTAGTGATTATGTTGATTTCTTGTTCCTAGGGCTGAGTCCCATGGTTATGTGATCATCTATGTATCTTAGTGTGTTTAATTCTTTGCTTGTCCCTTGCTTATGTTCGTATATAGAGACAAAGCTCTTATACTTTTTGGATGACAAATCTATGTTGCTCTAGTTATCTATTTGTGTAAACTATACTCAAGTCCTTTGTCGTTGATTCATTTGCTTTGCAATTAGTATTGGTGTGCCTCTGATATGGATATTATGAAGAAAATCTTGTCGTATTAATTCTTAAATTCTCACTTCTTGATCAATTGCTCGATAACTTCGTCTGGCATTCACCTATTCTTCCTTGGCTGATATATATATCCAGAGGCTAGCATATTAATCGACAATAATGTCTTATTGCTGGTTCTTTTCATGTCCTGATTGATAATTGTTATTTCCAATTGTAAATGTTTCCACAATCTCAATTCTTACCTGGTCATTGGTGTTATAGTCTTCTGACTATGATTTGTCTTTTCTAATTCTTGTTTGAATAAGTTTAGGAATAGACCATTGTCCGTTAATTCACCTTTCCTTATTATTGTTGTGCTAATGACATTCTTGCTTTATTTAAAAGGGACAAACCTTGTCATATTTGGTGAGAAATTTCTAATTCTTGTTTGATTAATTTGTTATGTGATCTTTCCTTCAATTGGGGCTATTCCTTCTCGATAAATCATTATCTGAAACAAAGTGTGCCAACTCAAATTTTGTTGTGTCATTTGCATCGTTCTAATAATTCGCACAACATTATCTAAAATGCTTTATCGTTCTTGTGATTCATTTTGTCTGATCTTGATGCGACTAAATCGAACTAGGACAAATGTTGAGATCATTTCCTAGTTATTGATTCGTCCATTTGAACTAATTCTCAACTATTTGAACATTTTCTGTTTGGTCTACATTTCCATTGTGCCTCGTTCCCGTTTAATATGACAAGAGCACCGATAGTCTCATGTACGAGTAGGGCTGACCCTCTTATCCCTGTTGACTAGCTCTTGACCTCGCTCGGTCAATCTTCTTAATGATTCTTCTTGATTTTGTCACATTTCCTTTCTGCTCGATATGAAAGGTGTTGAGCCCTTGTGTTTCCCCTTGTATTGTATTCTTATATTTTTGTGCATTGAGTATGTACTGGACTGATTGGATTGTTGTCTGGTGAGTATTCTTCACATCTCAATTATATCAATCTTTTATCGCGTGACATCATTCTTGCTGAAATCAGTTCCTTTAGACCCCTCTTGTGTAGCAGTCTTGTTGTGTAATCAACTTAGTCGACCAATTGATCCTGATTTTGTGCTTCTGGAAATATCTCTAAATATATGGATGTTATAACCATTACTTTTGTGTAGTATTGTATCGGAGTTGCCATTATCATTGTGCTTATCTGGATATGCATAATTGCTATTATTTTCTCAAGATTGAAACTTGTTTTCCTGATCTCTTGATTTAGTCTATCCGCACCTCTCGTACCCTCATCATATTGGGGTTGTTTGAATTGTATTCTGCTATTATAGGTATAGACTCATTTCGACTGGTGCCCGATCCTATCAGTAAGATTGTGATTGTCATTCAAGTATTTCATTTCCAATTGTCCTTGTTGTATTGCTTGCCTGACTCATGCATCGTGTGACCAATCTCATCATTTTTCTAAATCAGCTTGCTTGTATAATTTTTGGTACTTTCCTTTCACATAAAAATCCTGCGACTAACTAAACAAAACCCGAAATATATAAATAGGAGAGTGGATTCGGACCCACACGCAGTGGACAAGTTCCATATTGCTGCTGACAACGCTGACCCTCGCGCGGACGCAGCAGAGCTTCCGTAGTTTACGACTCTCTCTCCATTCCAGATGTGGATTCTTGGGGATTATATTCCTTTCTCTTCTTTAGGACCTACCAGTCTTACCTAAATTGAACTGCAGTACCAAATTACCAACAAATTATAATCAGGCCCGTAGATCTTGAACTGTCATGAATTCATATTGGTAATTGAACCAACTACTTTGACCAACCTGCATTGCATGTCACCTGCATTGCATGTCACCTGCATTCATATTGCACGTGAGATCTGTTATATGGATCGTATAGACTATTAGACTACTTATAGGTAGATACGTATCAAATATTATTTATATATTTTCGTTGGGAGTGATGAGAGTCGGGCCGGTGAGTCTAGCTAGGACGGATGTAGTCTGGGGGCATCGTGAGGATGGATTACGTACGGTAAACGGTTTCGCCCGTGGGGTCCATTCCTCGGGATGTCCCTAAGGACATTCGACCACTGCTCACCATCGATGACCATCACTTGGTGGCTCGTAGTGCCAGTTCGAGTGTTTGATTTTCAAGATCCTTACTAGTATAAATATTATAATATCTTCCGTTGAGTGATTAAGGTTCGGTTTCTCAGTTTAGAGTATGCGTGTCATATGTGACGTATTGGAGCTATTCCGTTCTTATATATTTCTATTTAGCCGATGTTTCGGGATCTCCTAATATTCGAAGGACTTCCTCCTTTGGTCCCTGGTTGGTACAGAGGAAGTCTGGGGCTCCCCTTTGGCCCCTGGTTGGTACAGGGAGTTCCCTTTATTATTGTTACTCAAACGGGTAGTCGGTTCCTTATTTCCGTATGACGGCTGAGACCGAGAGTTTATGTTTATTATTTTCTCTTTGTAAGGTAGGCTTATCGGTTCGCTTTTGATCGAGTGTGTGCTTTTATAGCCGCTCATGCTATTACCAGGGCGTTTCGTTCTGGAAACTCAGAATTAAGTTAGATTGGCGGTTGATATACTAGACCCGTCTAACGATACCCTTAGATTGGCGGCTGACATACTAGACCCGTCTAAGGGGGCGAATCCTGAAGTCCTACACCCGGGTTCTAAAATTTGATTCTTTGAACATTTGTCTGGGAGTTTGATATCTTTCCTTACTAGTATTGTATACTACTATTCCTCATAAATATTTTGGGTTTCTTTCTCGTATCGTCTCTTGGATAGATTTAATTATTTAAACTGATTAATGGTTAAACTAAATACAAGTCAGGTGTAGTAACTAAATATAGGTATTCTCAGTAAATGTGATTGGGTCCAACCTTGAATCGGATATAATCCCAAAGGCTGGACCTTAATCCACACTGAGTAAATTTTTATAATTTACTCACGTTCCACGGTTGGTTGTGGGGTCCAGGTAAGGAGCAGAAGTTCTTTTGCTGTCCAGAGGAGAGTGCTAGGATGGAGTCCCCAGCGTCTTCCGTTTTGAGGATCACTTCATTTGTTTTCTTTTATTCCTTTTTGTTAGGATTATTGTGTAGTAGGTTAGCTAGGGTCGGTCCCACATCCTTTGATGGGATCTCCCTCTTCAGTATGTATTTTACTTTTGTTTTGCTTCCGCTGAAAACCTTGTATCTAGACGCTGGATTATATATATGTATTTGTTGGATGATTATGTACTGTGTGAAATGTGTGCTTTTCCTTCAAATTAAGTATAATAAATAAATCTTATATGTGTTTCTGAGTGGCCAATTAAGCATTTCGTGTACTTGAAATTAAGTACACGTAGCGGGATTTACCCCTCTAAGTTAGTCATTATTTCTGGGGGGTGACATCCTTCGGTGGTATCAGAGCGAGGTTGATAAATTCGTGCTAAGACATGAAATCAATCATGTAACTTAATCATCGCCACCTGTTTCCAAGGCTAAAGTCAGTATGAGCACACATAATAATACATGTCATCCGCTTAGGTCCGAGTGAGGGTAGGTTATAGGATTTCATAGACTGTGATTCGTAACGCGATACCTTTCGTTTGATACTTTGGTAATTGATATCTAGACCATTTGGTAAGTTGTGATCGAGCCTAGTAATGACGTTCGAGTACGAGTTCAGTAGCACTCGGCGGTTTCTCATGTCGGCGCGAGACGTACATTTGTTACGACACAACTCTTGCAAAAACACGAGGATCGCCAGATTTGGTGTGAAAGATGTCGGCTCAGCGACGACATTTGTTCGTTTTATCAGCGCTAGGCTGCGGATTCTCAACTTCTTGTCGCATGACTCAAGGTCGAGGCCGACGAAAAGGAGTTTACATCGGACTCAAGGATAGGTATAGGAATTAAACAAATCAATCTCATGCCAACGCTTCAACTATGCCAAGACCTCTACGATACCAAAATCCTAATAAGGAAATGAATAAATAATATTATAAATATAGAGTAGAAATGATACTATTAATGTGGTTTTTCTTTAACCATAGATACCACTCTAAGTATTTCATGTCCGAGTACTTAATTTATGAGTTATTTCGATCAAAGTACTTAATTTATGGGTGGAAACCATTAAATAAAACATCACAAAACATCTTACCCTACTACGAGACGTGTTTCTTATTGGAGTACTTCATTTTTGGTAGTAATCATTAAAGAAAACATCAGAAAGCATCATATCCTACTAAGAAGTGTTTATGATCATCGCACATCATTTGTGAATGGTAACCTTTCAAAAAAACTCCACAACGCATCATATCTTTCCACGAGAAGAGTTTCTTCTCCGAGTACTTCATTTAAGTGTTGTAACCATTCATTAAAACAAAACGAAGAACCATAGATATCACTCTAAGTGTTTCATGTCCATGTACTTAATATATGAGTGATTCCGATCAAAATACTTAATTGATGGTTGGTAACCAATAAATAAAACATCACAAAGTATCTTACCGTACTACGAGAAGTGTTTCTTATACGAGTGCTTCATTTATGGGTGGTAACCATTAAAGAAAACTCACAAAGCATGATATCATATTAAGAAGAGTTTTTGATCATTTTACTTCATTTGTGAGTGGTAATCTTTCAAAAACACTCTACAAAGCATCATATATTACCATGAGAAGAGTTTCTTCTCCGATTACTTCATTTAAGTGTTGTAACTATTCACTAAAACACACGAAAAGCATCGAGTACCACTCGAAATGATTCATGTACGAGTACTTCATTTATGGGTGATTCTAATCAAAGTACATCAATTATGGGCGGTAACCATTAAAAAAAACACAATAAAGCATCATATCCAACTAAGAAGAGTTTATGATCGTAGTACTTCATTTAAGAGTAGTAACCTTTCTAGAAAACTCCACAACGCATCATATCTTACCACGAGTACTTCATTTAAGCGTTGTAACCATTCAATAAAACACAACGAAGAATCATAGATACCACTCTAAGTGTTTCATGTCCATTTACTTAATTTATGAGTGACTCCGATCAAAGTTCTTAATTGATGGGTGGTAACCATGAAATAAAACATCACAAAGCATCATAACCTACTACGTTACGTGTTTGTAATCTGAGTACTTCATTTATTTGTGACTAATAAAGAAAACATCTCAAAGCTTCAGATCCTACTAAGAAGTGTTTCTGGTCATTCATTTGTGAGTGGTAATCTTTCAAGAACACTCTACAAAGCATCATATATTACCATGAGATGAGTGTCTTCTCTGAGTACTTAATTTAAGTAATGTAATCATTCACTAAAACACACGAAGAAGCATCGAGTACCACTCTAAGTGCATCATGTAGGAGTACTTCATTTATGGGTGGTAACCACAAAAGAAAACACCACAAAGCATTGTACCCTACTGCGAGGAGTGTTTCTTATCTGAGTACTTTATTCTTGGGAGGTAACCATTAAAAAAACACTACTAAGCAACATATTCTAGTAAGAAGAGTTTCTGATCATAATAATTCATTTGTGAGTGGTAATCTTTCAAGAACACTCTACAAAGCATGATATTTTACCCTGAGAAGATTTTCTTCTCCGAGTACTTCAATTAATTGTTGTAACCATTCACTAAAACACACGAAGAAGCATCGAGTACCACTCGAAGTGCTTCAGGTACGAGTGCTTCATTTATGAGTGATTCTAATCAAAATACATCAATTATGTGTGGTAACCATTAAAGAAAATACCATAAAGCATCATATCCAACTAAGAAGAGATTATGATCTTAGTACTTCATTTAAGAGTGGTAACTTTTCTAGAAAACTCCACAATGCATCATATCTTACCACGAGTACTTCATTTAAGTGTTGTAATCATTCATTAAAACACAACGAAGAAGCATAGATACCACTCTAAGTGTTTGATGTCCATGTACTTAATTTATGATTGACTCCGATCAAAGTTCTTAATTGATGGGTGGTAACCATTAAATAAAACATCACAAAGCATCCTACCCTACTACGAGACGTGTTTGTAATCTGAGTACTTCATTTATGGGTGTTAACCAATAAAGAAAACCCCACAAAGCGTCATATCCTACTAAGAAGTGTTTCTTATCATAGTACTTCATTTGTGAGTGGTAATTACTTCATTTGTGAGTGGTAATCTTTCAAAAACACTCTACAAAGCATCATATATTACCATGACAAGAGTTTCTTCTCCGAGTACTTCATTTAAGTGTTGTAACAATTCACTAAAACACACAAAGAACATCAAGTACAACTATAAGTGCTTCATGTACGTGTACTTAATTTATGAGTGATTGTAATCAGAGTACATCATTTGTGGGTGTTAACCATTAAAGAAAACACCACAAAGCATCTTACCTTATTGCGAGAAGTGTTTATTATATGAGTACTTCATTTATGGATGTTAACCAATAAAGAAAACACCACAAATCATGATATCCTACTAAGAAATGTTTCTTATCATAGTACTTCATTTGTGAGTGGTAATTACTTCATTTGTGAGTGGTAATCTTTCAAGAACACTCTACAAAGCATCATATATTACCATGACAAGAGTTCTTCTCCGAGTACTTCATTTAAGTGTTGTAACAATTCACTAAAACACACGAAAAACATCAAGTACCACTCTAAGTGCTTCATGTACGTGTACTTAATTTATGAGTGATTGTAATCAGAGTACATCATTTGTGGGTGGTAACCATTAAAGAAAAGACCACAAAGCATCTTACCCTATTGCGAGAATTGTTTATTATATAAGTACTTCATTTATGGGTGGTAACCATTAAAGATAACACCACAAAGCATCATATCCTACTAAGAACTGTTTCTGATCATAGAAGTTTATTTATGAGTGGTAATCTTTTAAAAAAACTCCACAACGCATCATATCTTACCAAGAGAAGAGTTTCTTCTTCGAGTACTTAATTTAAGTGTTATAACCATTCATTAAAACACAACGAAGAAGCATAGATACCACTCGAAGTGCTTTATTTACGAGTATTTACTTTATGACTGATTCTGATCAGAGTACATCATTTATGGTGGTAACCATTAAGGAAAACACCACAAACCATCGTAACCTACCGCGAGAAGTGTTTTTTATCTGAGTACTTCATTATTGGGGAGTAATCATTAAAGAAAACACAATAAAGCATCATATCCAACTAAGAAGATAGGTGGTAACCTATATAGAAAACTCCACAACGTTTCATATCTTACCACGAGAAGACTTTATTCTCCGAGTACTTCATTTAAGTGTTATAACAATTCATTAAAACACAAAGACGAAGCATAGATACCACCCTAAGTGTTTAATGTCCATGTACTTAATTTATGAGTGATTCTGATCAAAGTTCTTGATTGATGGGTGGTAATCATTAAATATAACATCACAAAGCAACCAACCCTATTACGAGACGTTTGTAATCTGAGTACGTTATTTATGGGTGGTAATTAATAAAGAAAACACCACAAAGCATCATATCCTACTAAGAAGTGTTTCTGATCATTCATTTGTGAGTGGTAATCTTTCAAGAACACTCTACAAAGCATCATATATTACCATGAGAATGGTTTCTTCTCCGAGTACTTCATTTAAGTATTTTAATCATTCACTAAAACACAACAAGAAGCATCGAGTACCACTCTAAGTGCATCATTTACGAGTATTTCATTTCTGGGTGGTAACCAAAAAAGAAAACACCACAAAGCATCGTACCATACTGCGAGAATTGTTTCTTATCTGAGTACTTCATTCATGGGAGGTAACCATTAAAAAAATACCACTAAGCATCATATCCTATTAAGAAGAGTTTCTGATCATAGTACTTCATTTGGGAGTGGTAATCTTTCAAGAACACTCTACAAAGCATTATATATTACCATGAAAAGGGTTTCTTCTCCGAGTACTTCATTTTAGTGTTGTAACCATTCACTATAACATACGAAGAAACATCGAGCACCACTCGAAGTGCTTCTTGTACGAGTACTTACTTTATGAGTGATTCTGATCAGAGTACATCATTTATGGTGGTAACCATTAAGGAAAACACCACAAAGCATCGTACCCTACTGCGAGAAGTATTTCTTATCTGAGTACTTCACTAATGGGTGGTAACCATTAAAGAAAACAACTTAAAGCATCATATCCAACTAAGAAGAATTTCTGATCATAGTACATCATTTATGAGTAGTAACCTTTCTAGAAAACTCCACAACGCTTCATATCTTACCACGAGAAGAGTTTATTCTCCGAGTACTTAATTTAAGTGTGGTAACCATTCATTAAAACACAACGAAGAAGCATAGATACCACTCTAAGTGTTTCATATCCATGTACTTAATTTATGAGCGATTCTGAGCATCCTACCCTACTACGATACGTGTTTGTAATCTGAGTACTTCATTTATTTGTGACTAATAAAGAAAACATCTCAAAGCATCATATCCTACTAAGAAGTGTTTCTGATCATTCATTTGTGAGTGGTAATCTTTCAAGAACACTCTACAAAGCATCATATAGTACCATGAGAAGAGTTTCTTCTCTGAGTACATCATTTAAGTATTGTAATCATTCACTATAACACACGAAGAAGCATCGAGTACCACTCTAAGTGCATCATGTACGAGTATTTCATTTCTGGGTGGTAACCAAAAAAGAAAACACCACAAAGCATCGTACCCTACTGCGAGAATTGTTTCTTATCTGAGTACTTCATTCATGGGAGGTAACCATTAAAAAAATACCACTAAGCATCATATCCTATTAAGAAGAGTTTCTGATCATATTACTTCATTTGGGAGTGGTAATCTTTCAAGAACACTCTACAAAGCATCATATATTACCATGAGAAGGGTTTCTTCTCCGAGTACTTCATTTTAGTGTTGTAACCATTTACTATAACATACGAAGAAACATCGAGCACCACTCGAAGTGCTTCTTGTACGAGTACTTACTTTATGAGTGATTCTGATCAGAGTACATCATTTATGGTGGTAACCATTAAGGAAAACACCACAAAGCATCGTACCCTACTGCGAGAAGTGTTTCTTATCTGAGTACTTCACTAATGGATGGTAACCATTAAAGAAAACACCTTAAAGCATCATATCCAACTAAGAAGAATTTCTGATCATAGTACATCATTTATGAGTAGTAACCTTTCTAGAAAACTCCACAACGCTTCATATCTTACCACGAGAAGAGTTTATTCTCCGAGTACTTCATTTAAGTGTGGTAACCATTCATTAAAACACAACGAAGAAGCATAGATACCACTCTAAGTGTTTCATATCCATGTACTTAATTTATGAGCGATTCTGAGCATCCTACCCTACTACGATACGTGTTTGTAATCTGAGTACTTCATTTATTTGTGACTAATAAAGAAAACATCTCAAAGCATCATATCCTACTAAGAAGTGTTTCTGATCATTCATTTGTGAGTTACCATCTTTCAAGAACACTCTACAAAGCTTCATATATTACCATGAGATGAGTGTCTTCTCTAAGTACTTCATTTAAGTATTTTAATCATTCACTAAAACACACGAAGAAGCATCGAGTACCACTCTAAATGCATCATGTACGAGTATTTCATTTCTGGGTGATAACCAAAAAAGAAAACACTACAAAGCATCGTACCCTACTGCGAGAATTGTTTCTTATATGGGTACTTCATTCATGGGAGGTAACCATTAAAAAAATACCACTAAGCATCATATCCTATTAAGAAGAGTTTCTGATCATAGTACTTCATTTGGGAGTGGTAATCTTTCAAGAACACTCTACAAAGCATCATATATTACCATGGGAAGGGTTTCTTCTCCGAGTACTTCATTTTAGTGTTGTAACCATTCACTATAACATACGAAGAAACATCGAGCACCACTCGAAGTGCATCTTGTACGAGTACTTACTTTATTAGTGATTCTGATCAGAGTACATCATTTATGGTGGTAACCATTAAGGAAAACACCACAAAGCATCGTACCCTACTGCGAGAAGTGTTTCTTATCTGAGTACTTCACTAATGGGTGGTAACCATTAAAGAAAACACCTTAAAGCATCATATCCAACTAAGAAGAATTTCTGATCATAGTACATCATTTATGAGTAGTAACCTTTCTAGAAAACTCCACAACGCTTCATATCTTACCACGAGAAGAGTTTATTCTCCGAGTACTTCATTTAAGTGTGGTAACCATTCATTAAAACACAACGAAGAAGCATAGATACCACTCTATTTGTTTCATATCCATGTACTTAATTTATGAGCGATTCTGAGCATCCTACCGTACTACGATACGTGTTTGTAATCTGAGTACTTCATTTATTTGTGACTGATAAGGAAAACATCTCAAAGCATCATATCCTACTAAGAAGTGTTTCTGATCATTCATTTGTGAGTGGTAATCTTTCAAGAACACTCTACAAAGCATCATATATTACCATGAGAACAGTTTCTTTTCTGAGTACATCATTTAAGTATTGTAATCATTCACTATAACACACGAAGAAGCATCGAATACCACTCTAAGTGCATCATGTACGAGTATTTCATTTCTGGGTGGTAACCAAAAAAAGAAAACACCAAAAAGCATCGTACCCTACTGCGAGAATTGTTTCTTATATGAGTACTTCATTCATGGGAGGTAACCATTAAAAAAATACCACTAAGCATCATATCCTATTAAGAAGAGTTTCTGATCATAGTACTTCATTTGGGAGTGGTAATCTTTCAAGAACACTCTACAAAGCATCATATATTACCATGGGAAGGGTTTCTTCTCCGAGTACTTCATTTTAGTGTTGTAACCATTCACTATAACATACGAAGAAACATCGAGCACCACTCGAAGTGCATCTTGTACGAGTACTTACTTTATTAGTGATTCTGATCAGAGTACATCATTTATGGTGGTAACCATTAAGGAAAACACCACAAAGCATCGTACCCTACTGCGAGAAGTGTTTCTTATCTGAGTACTTCACTAATGGGTGGTAACCATTAAAGAAAACACCTTAAAGCATCATATCCAACTAAGAAGAATTTCTGATCATAGTACATCATTTATGAGTAGTAACCTTTCTAGAAAACTCCACAACGCTTCATATCTTACCACGAGAAGAGTTTATTCTCCGAGTACTTCATTTAAGTGTGGTAACCATTCCTTAAAACACAACGAAGAAGCATAGATACCACTCTAAGTGTTTCATATCCATGTACTTAATTTATGAGCGATTCTGAGCATCCTACCCTACTACGATACGTGTTTGTAATCTGAGTACTTCATTTATTTGTGACTAATAAAGAAAACATCTCAAAGCATCATATCCTACTAAGAAGTGTTTCTGATCATTCATTTGTGAGTTACCATCTTTCAAGAACACTCTACAAAGCTTCATATATTACCATGAGATGAGTGTCTTCTCTAAGTACTTCATTTAAGTATTTTAATCATTCACTAAAACACAAGAAGAAGCATCGAGTACCACTTTAAGTGCATCATGTACGAGTATTTCATTTCTGGGTGGTAACCAAAAAAGAAAACACCACAAAGCATCGTACCCTACTGCGAGAATTGTTTCTTATCTGAGTACTTCATTCATGGGAGGTAACCATTAAAAAAATACCACTAAGCATCATATCCTATTAAGAAGAGTTTCTGATCATAGTACTTCATTTGGGAGTGGTAATCTTTCAAGAACGCTCTACAAAGCATCATATATTACCATGAGAAGGGTTTCTTCTCCGAGTACTTCATTTTAGTGTTGTATCCATTTACTATAACATACGAAGAAACATCGAGCACCACTCGAAGTGCTTCTTGTACGAGTACTTACTTTATGAGTGATTCTGATCAGAGTACATCATTTATGGTGGTAACCATTAAGGAAAACACCACAAAGCATCGTACCCTACTGCGCGAAGTATTTCTTATCTGAGTACTTCACTAATGGGTGGTAACCATTAAAGAAAACACCTTAAAGCATCATATCCAACTAAGAAGAATTTCTGATCATAGTACATCATTTATGAGTAGTAACCTTTCTAGAAAACTCCACAACACTTCATATCTTACCACGAGAAGAGTTTATTCTCCGAGTACTTAATTTAAGTGTGGTAACCATTCATTAAAACACAACGAAAAAGCATAGATACCACTCTAAGTGTTTCATATCCATGTACTTAATTTATGAGCGATTCTGAGCATCCTACCCTACTACGATACGTGTTTGTAATCTGAGTACTTCATTTATTTGTGACTAATAAAGAAAACATCTCAAAGCATCATATCCTACTAAGAAGTGTTTCTGATCATTCATTTGTGAGTGATAATCTTTCAAGAACACTCTACAAAGCATCGTATATTACCATTAGAAGAGTTTCTTCTCTGAGTACATCATTTAAGTATTGTAATCATTCACTATAACATACGAAGAAACATCGAGCACCACTCGAAGTGCTTCTTGTACGAGTAGGTACTTTATGAGTGATTCTGATCAGATTACATCATTTATGGTGGTAACCATTAAGGAAAACACCACAAAGCATCGTACCCTACTGCGAGAAGTATTTCTTATCTGAGTACTTCACTAATGGGTGGTAACCATTAAAGAAAACACATTAAAGCATCATATCCAACTAAGAAGAATTTCTGATCATAGTACATCATTTATGAGTAGTAACCTTTTTAGAAAACTCCACAACGCTTCATATCTTACCACGAGAAGAGTTTATTCTCCGAGTACTTCATTTAAGTGTTGTAACTATTCATTAAAACACAACGAAGAAGCATAGATACCACTCTAAGTGTTTCATGTCCATGTACTTAAATTATGATTGACTCCGATCAAAGTTCTTAATTGACGGGTAGTAACCATTAAATAAAACATCACAAAGCATCCTATCCTACTACGAGACGTGTTTGTAATCTGAGTACGTCATTTATGGGTTGTAACTAATAAAGAAAACACCACAAAGCATCATATCCTACTAAGAAGTGTTTATGTTCATTCATTTGTGAGTGGTAATCTTTCAAGAACACTCTAAAAAGCATCATATATTACCATGAGAAGAGTTTCTTCTTTCTAAGTACTTCATTTAAGTATTGTAATCATTCACTAAAACACACGAAGAAGCATCGAGTACCACTCTCAGTGCATCATTTACGAGTACTTCATTTATGGGTGATAACCACAAAAGAAAACACCACAAAGCATCGTACCCTACTGCGAGGAGTGTTTCTTATCTGAGTACTTTATTCTTGGGAGGTAACCATTAAAAAAACACCACTAAGCAACATATCCTACTAAGTAGAGTTTCTTATCATAGTACTTCATTTGTGAGTGGTAATCTTTCAAGAACACTCTACAAAGCATGGTATTTTACCCTGAGAAGATTTTCTTCTCCGAGTACTTCAATTAATTGTTGTAACCATTCACCAAAACACACGAAGAAGCATCGAGTACCACTCGAAGTGCTTCATGTACGAGTGCTTCATTTATGAGTGATTCTAATCAAAGTACATCAATTATGTGTGGTAACCATTAAAGAAAATACCATAAATCATCATATCCAACTAAGAAGAGTTTATGATCGTAGTACTTCATTTAAGAGTGATAACTTTTCTAGAAAACTCCACAACGCATCATATCTTACCACGAGTACTTCATTTAAGTGTTGTAATCATTCATTAAAACACTACGAAGAAGCATAGATACCACTCTAAGTGTTTCATGTCCATGTACTTAATTTATGATTGACTCCGATCAAAGTTCTTAATTGATGTGTGGTAACCATTAAATAAAACATCACAAAGCATCCTACCCTACTACGAGATGTGTTTGTAATCTGAGAACGTCATTTATGGGTGGTAACTAATAAAGAAAACACCACAAAGCATCATATCCTACTAAGAAGTGTTTCTGATCATTCATTTGTGAGTGGTAATCTTTCAAGAACACTCTACAAAGCATCATATATTACTATGAGAAGAGTTTCTTCTCTGAGTACATCATTTAAGTATTGTAATCATTCACTATAACACACGAAGAAGCATCGAGTACCACTCTAAGTGCATCATGTACGAGTATTTCATTTCTGGGTGGTAACCTAAAAAGAAAACACCACAAAGCATCGTACCCTACTGCGAGTAGTGTTTCTTATCTGAGTACTTTATTCTTGGGAGGTAACCATTAAAAAAACACCACTAAGCAACATATCTTACTAAAAAGAGTTTCTGATCATAGTACTTAATTTGTGAGTGGTAATCTTTCAAGAACACTCTACAAAGCATGATATTTTACCCTGAGAAGATTTTCTTCTCCGAGTACTTCAATTAATTGTTGTAACCATTCACTAAAACACACGAAGAAGCATCGAGTACCACTCGAAGTGCTTCAGGTACGAGTGCTTCATTTATGAGTGATTCTAATCAAAGTACATCAATTATGTGTGGTAACCATTAAAGAAAAAACCATAAAGCATCATATCCAACAAGAAGAGTTTATGATCGTCGTACTTCATTTAAGAGTGGTAACTTTTCTAGAAAACTCCACAACGCATCATATCTTACCACGAGTACTTCATTTAAGTGTTGTAATCATTCATTAAAACACTACGAAGAAGCATAGATACCACTCTAAGTGTTTCATGTCCATGTACTTAATTTATGATTGACTCCGATCAAAGTTCTTAATTGATGGGTGGTAACCATTAAATAAAACATCACAAAGCATCCTACCCTACTACGAGACGTGTTTGTAATCTGAGAACGTCATTTATGGGTGGTAACTAATAAAGAAAACACCACAAAGCATCATATCCTACTAAGAAGTGTTTCTGATCATTCATTTGTGAGTGTTAATCTTTCAAGAACACTCTACAAAGCATCATATATTACCTTGAGAAGAGTTTCTTCTCTGAGTACATCATTTAAGTATTGTAATCATTCACTATAACACACGAAGAAGCATCGAGTACCACTCTCAATGCATCATGTACGAGTACTTCATTTATGGATGGTAACCACAAAAGAAAACACCACAAAGCATCGTACCCTACTGCGAGGAGTGTTTCTTATATGAGTACTTTATTCTTGGGAGGTAACCATTAAAAAAACACCACTAAGCAACATATCTTACTAAAAAGAGTTTCTGATCATAGTACTTCATTTCTGAGTGGTAATCTTTCAAGAACACTCTACAAAGCATGATATTTTACCCTGAGAAGATTTTCTTCTCCGAGTACTTCAATTAATTGTTGTAACCATTCACTAAAACACACGAAGAAGCATCGAGTACCTCTCGAAGTGCTTGAGGTACGAGTGCTTCATTTATGAGTGATTCTAATCAAAGTACATCAATTATGTGTGGTAACCATTAAAGAAAAACCATAAAGCATCATATCCAACAAGAAGAGTTTATAATCGTAGTACTTCATTTAAGAGTGGTAACTTTTCTAGAAAACTCCACAACGCATCATATCTTACCATGAGTACTTCATTTAAGTGTTGTAATCATTCATTAAAACACTATGAAGAAGCATAGATACAACTCTAAGTGTTTCATGTCCATTTACTTAATTTATGATTGACTCCGATCAAAGTTCTTAATTGATGGGTGGTAACCATTAAATAAAACATCACAAAGCATTCTACCCTACTACGAGACATGTTTGTAATCTGAGTACGTCATTTACGGGTGGTAACTAATAAAGAAAGCACCACAAAGCATCATATCCTACTAAGATTTGTTTCTGATCATTCATTTGTGAGTGGTAATCTTTCAAGAACACTCTAAAAAGCATCATATATTACCATGAGAAGAGTTTCTTCTCTAAGTACTTCATTTAAGTATTGTAATCATTCACTAAAACACACGAAGAACCATCGAGTACCACTCTCAATGCATCATGTACGAGTACTTCATTTATGGGTGGTAACCACAAAAGAAAACAGCACAAAGCATCGTACCCTACTGCGAGAATTGTTTCTTATCTGAGTACTTCATTCATGGGAGGTAACCATTAAAAAAATACCACTAAGCATCATATCATATTAAGAAGAGTTTCTGATCATAGTACTTCATTTGGGAGTGGTAATCTTTCAAGAACACTCTACAAAGCATCATATATTACCATGAGAAGGGTTTCTTCTCCGAATACTTCATTTTAGTGTTGTAACCATTTACTATAACATACGAAGAAACATCGAGCACCACTCGAAGTGCTTCTTGTACGAGTACTTACTTTATGAGTGATTCTGATCAGAGTACATCATTTATGGTGGTAACCATTAAGGAAAACACCACAAAGCATCGTACCCTACTACGAGAAGTATTTCTTATCTGAGTACTTCACTAATGGGTGGTAACCATTAAAGAAAACACCTTAAAGCATCATATCCAACTAAGAAGAATTTCTGATCATAGTACATCATTTATGAGTAGTAACCTTTCTAGAAAACTCCACAACGCTTCATATCTTACCACGAGAAGAGTTTATTCTCCGAGTACTTCATTTAAGTGTGGTAACCATTCATTAAAACACAACGAAGAAGCATAGATACCACTCTAAGTGTTTCATATCCATGTACTTAATTTATGAGCGATTCTGAGCATCCTACCCTACTACGATACGTGTTTGTAATCTGAGTACTTCATTTATTTGTGACTAATAAAGAAAACATCTCAAAGCATCATATCCTACTAAGAAGTGTTTCTGATCATTCATTTGTGAGTGGTAATCTTTCAAGAACACTCTACAAAGCATCATATAGTACCATGAGAAGAGTTTCTTCTCTGAGTACATCATTTAAGTATTGTAATCATTCACTATAACACACGAAGAAGCATCGAGTACCACTCTAAGTGCATCATGTACGAGTGTTTCATTTCTGGGTGGTAACCAAAAAAGAAAACACCACAAAGCATCGTACCCTACTGCGAGAATTGTTTCTTATCTGAGTACTTCATTCATGGGAGGTAACCATTAAAAAAATACCACTAAACATCATATCCTATTAAGAAGAGTTTCTGATCATAATACTTCATTTGGGAGTGGTAATCTTTCAAGAACACTCTACAAAGCATCATATATTACCATGAGAAGGGTTTCTTCTCCGAGTACTTCATTTTAGTGTTGTAACCATTCACTATAACATACGAAGAAACATCGAGCACCACTCGAAGTGCTTCTTGTACGAGTACTTACTTTATGAGTGATTCTGATCAGAGTACATCATTTATGGTGGTAACCATTAAGGAAAACACCACAAAGCATCGTACCCTACTGCGAGAAGTATTTCTTATCTGAGTACTTCACTAATGGGTGGTAACCATTAAAGAAAACACCTTAAAGCATCATATCCAAATAAGAAGAATTTCTGATCATAGTACATCATTTATGAGTAGTAACCTTTCTAGAAAACTCTACAACGCTTCATATATTACCACGAGAAGAGTTTATTCTCCGAGTACTTCATTTAAGTGTTGTAACCATTAATTAAAACACAACGAAGAAGCATAGATATCACTTTAAGTGTTTCATGTCCATGTACTTAATTTATGATGGGTGGTAACCATTAAAGAAAACACCATAAAGCATCGTACCCTACTGCGAGGAGTGTTTCTTATCTGAGTACTTCATTCATGGGAGGTAACAATTAAAAAAATACCACTAAGCATCATATCCTACTAAGAAGGGTTTCTGATCATAGTACTTCATTTGTGAGTGGTAATCTTTCAAGAACACTCTACAAAGCATCATATTTTACCCCGAGAAGAGTTTCTTCTCCGAGTACTTCATTTAAGTGTAGTAACCATTCACTAAAACACAGGAAGAAGCATCGAATAACTCGAAGTGCTTCATGTACGAGTACTTCATTTATGAGTGATTCTAATCAAAGTACATCAATTATGGGTTATAACCATTAAATAAAACACCATAAAGGATCATATCCAACTAAGAAGAGTTTCTGATCATAGTACTTCATTTAAGAGTGGTAACCTTTCTAGAAAACTCCCCAACGCATCATATCTTACCACGAGTACTTCATTTAAGTGTTGTAACCATTCATTAAAACACAACGAAGAGGCATAGATACCAATCTAAGTGTTTCATGTCAATGTACTTAATTTACGAGTGACTCCGATCAAAGTTCTTAATTGATGGTTGGTAACCATTAAGTATAACATCACATAGCATCCTACCCTACTACGAGACGTGTTTGTAATCTGAGTACGTCATTTATGGGTGGTAACTAATAAAGAAAACACCACAAAGCATCATATCCTACAAAGAAGTGTTTCTGATCATTCATTTGTGAGTGGTAATCTTTCAAGAACACTCTAAAAAGCATCATATATTAACATGAGAAGAGTTTGTTCTCTAAGTACTTCATTTAAGTATTGTAATCATTCACTAAAACACACGAAGAAGCATCGAGTACCACTCTCAGTGCATCATGTACGAGTACTTCATTTATGGCTGGTAACCAAAAAAGAAAACACCACAAAGCATCATACCCTACTGCAAGAAGTGTTTCTTATCTGAGTACTTCATTCATGGGAGGTAACCATTAAAAAAACACCACTAAGCATCATATCCTACTAAAAAGAGTTTCTGATCATAGTACTTCATTTGTGAGTGGTAATAAAAAAAGAACACTCTACAAAGCATCATATATTACAATGAGAAGAGTTTCTTCTTCGAGTACTTCATTTAAGTGTTGTAACCATTCACTAAAGCATACGAAGAAGCATCGAGTACCACTCGAAGTGCTTCATGTACGAGTACTTACTTTATGAGTAATTCTGATCAGAGTACATCATTTATGGTGGTAACCATTAAATAAAACACCACAAAGCATCGTACCCGACTGCAAGAAGTGTTTCTTATCTGAGTACTTCATTCATGGGAGGTAACCATTAAAAAAAATACCACTAAGCATCATATCCTATTATGAAGAGTTTCTGATCATAGTACTTCATTTGTGAGTGGTAATCTTTCAAGAACACTCTACAAAGCATCATATATTACAATGAGAAGAATTTCTTCTCCGAGTACTTCATTTAAGTATTGTAACCATTAACTAAAACATACGAAAAAGCATCGAGTACCACTCGAAGTGTTTCTTGTACGAGTACTTACTTTATGAGTGATTCTGATCAGAGTACATCATTTGTGGTGGTAACCATTAAGGAAAAAACACCACAAAACATCGTACCCTACTGCGAGAAGTGTTTCTTATCTGAGTACTTCATTAATGCGTGGTAACCATTAAAGAAAACACCTTAAAGCATCATATCCAACTAAGAAGAGTTTCTGATCATAGTACATCATTTATGAGTAGTAACCTTTCTAGAAAACTCCACAACGCTTCATATCATACCACGAGAAGAGTTTATTCTCCGATTAATTCATTTAATTGTTGTAACCATTCATTAAAACACAATGAAGAAGCATAGATACCACTCTAAGTGTTTCATGCTCATGCACTTAATTTATAAGTGATTCCGATCAAAGTTCTTAATTGATGGGTGGTAACCATTAAATAAACATCACAAAGCATCCTACCCTACTACGATACGTGTTTGTAATCTTAGTACTTCATTTATGGGTGGTTACTAAAAAAGAAAACACCACAAAGCATCATATCCTACTAAGAAGTGTTTCTGATCATTCATTTATGAGTGGTAATCTTTCAAGAACACTCTACAAAGCATCAAATATTACCATGAGAAGAGTTTCTTCTCTGAGTACTTCATTTAAGTGTTGTAATCATTAACTAAAACACACAAAGAAGCATCGAGTACCACTCTAAGTGCATCATGTACGAGTACTTCATTTTTGGGTGGTAACAAAAAAAGAGAAAACACCACAAAGCATCGTACCCTACTGCGAGAAGTGTTTCTTATCGGAGTACTTCATTCATGGGAGGTAACCATTAAAAAAACACCACTAAGCATCATATCCTACTAAGAAGAGTTTCTGTTCATCGTACTTCATTTGTGAGTGGTAATCTTTCAAGAACACTCTACAAAACACCATATATTACAATGAGAAGAATTTCTTCTCCGAGTACTTCCTTTAAGTGTTGTAACCATTCACTAAATCATACGAAGAAGCATCCAGTACCAATCGAAATGCTTCATGTACGAGTACTTACTTTATGAGTGATTTTGATCAGAATACATCATTTATGGTGGTAACCATTAAAGAAAACACCACAAAGCATCGTACCATACTGCGAGAAGTGTTTCTTATCTGAGTACTTCATTCATGGGAGATAACCATTAAAAAAACACCACTAAGCATCATATCTTACTAAGAAGAGTTTCTGATCATAGTACTTCATTTGTGAGTGGTAATCTTTCAAGAACACTCTACAAAGCATCATATATTACCATGAGAAGAATTTCTTCTCCGAGTACTTCATTTAAGTGTTGTAATCATTCACTAAAACACACGATGAAGCATCGAGTACCACTCGAAGTGCTTCATGTACGAGTACTTACTTTATGAGTGATTCTGATCAGAGTACATCATTTATGGTAGTAACAATTAAGGAAAACACTACAAAGCATCGTACCCTACTACGAGAAGTGTTTCTTATCTGAGTACTTCATTAATGGGTGGTAACCATTAAAGAAAACACCATAAAGCATCATATCCAACTAAGAAGAGTTTCTGATCATAGTACATCATTTATGAGTGGTAACCTCTAAAAAAAACTCCACAACGCATCATATCTTACCGCGAGAATATTTTCTTCTCCGAGTACTTTATTTCAGTGTTGTAATCGTTCATTAAAACACAACGAAGAAGCATAGATACCACTTTAAGTGTTTCATTTATGAGTATATAATTTATGAGTGATTCCGATCAAAGAACTTAATTGATGGGTGGTAACCATTAAATAAAACATCACAAAGCATCTTACCCTACTATGTGACGTGTTTCATATCTGAGTACTTCAATTATGGGTGGTAACCATTAAAGAAAACACTACAAAGCATCATATCCTACTAAGAACTGTTTCTGATCATAAAAGTTCATTTATGAGTCGTAACCTTTCAAGAAAACTCCACAACGCAACATATCTTACCACAAGAAGAGTTTCTTCTCTGAGTACTTTGTTTAAGTGTTGTAACAATTTATTAAAACACAACAAAGAAGCATTGATATCACTCTAAGTGTTTCATATCTGAGAACTTAACTTATGAGTGATTCTTATCAGAGTACTTAATTGATGGGTGGTAACCATTAAATAAAACATCACAAAGTCTCTTACCAAACTACGAGAAGTGTTTCTTATCTGAGTACTTCATTTATGGGTGGTAGCCATTAAAGAAAAAAAAACAAACCATCATATCCTGCTATGAACTATTTCTGATCATAGTACTTCATTTGTGAGTGGTAACATTTCAAGAAAACTCCACAACGCTTCATATATTACCACGAGAAAATTTTCTTTTCCGAGTACTTCATTTAAGTGTTGTATCCATTCACTAAAACACAACGAAGAAGCATAGAAACCAATCTAAGTATTTCATGTACGAGTATTTAATTTATGAGTGATTTCGATCAAAGTACTTAATTGATGGGTGATAACCATTAAATAAAACATCACAAAGAATCTTACCCTACTACGAGACGTGTTTCTTATCTGAGTACTTCATTTATGGGTGGTAATCATTAAAGAAAACACCACAAAACATCATATCCTACTAAGAACTATTTCTGATCTTAGAAGTTTATTTATGAGTGGTAACCTTTCAAGAAAACTCCACAATGCAACATATCTTATCACGAGAAGATTTTTTTCTCCGATTACTTCATTTAAGTGTTGTAACCATTTACTAAAACACAACGAAGAAGCATAGATATCACTCTAAGTGTTTCATGTCCGAGTACTTAATTTATGAGTGATTCCGATCAAAGTACTTAATTGATGGGTGGTAACCATTAAATAAAATATCACAAAGTATCTTACCCTACTACGAGACCCGTTTCTTATCGGAGTACTTAATTTATGGGTGATAACCATTAAAGAAAACACCACAAAGCATCATATCTTACTAAGAAGTGTTTATGATCATAATACTTCATTTGTGAGTCGTAACATTTCTAGAACACTCTATAAAGCATCATATATCACCACGAGAATAGTTTCTTCTCCGAGTACTTCATTTAAGTGTTGTAACCATTCACTAAAACACACAAAGAAACATCGAGTACTACTCTAAGTGCTTCATGTATGAGTACTTAATTTATGAGTGATTCTGATGAGAGTACTTCATTTATGGGTGGTAACCATTAAATAAAACATCAGAAAGCATCGTACACTACTGCGAGAAGTGTTTATTGCCTGAGGACTTCATTTATGGGTGGTAACCATTAAAGGAAACAGCACAAAGCATCATATCCTACTAAGAAATATTTCTTATCATAGTACTTCATTTGTGAGTGATAACCTTTAAAAAAACTCCACAACACATCATATATTATTACGAGAAGAGTTTCTTCTCTGAGTACTTTATTTTAGTGTTGTAATCATTCATTAAAACACAACGAAGAAGAATAGATACCACTCTAAGTATTTCATGTCCGAGTACTTAATTTATGAGTGATTCCAAATCCAATAACCCAAGTCCATCGGATGAAGAAAGAAGGAAAAAAAGATGGAGAAGAGGTGCGAGTCCAAATCTAATAGCCCAAGTTAATATTTGACAAACAAACTCAAAACTATTTAAAATTGTGTTGTAAATAGATGTTGTAGATTATCTATGAAAATATATTGAAATGATGAAACATAAGGATATTTAAGCTTTCTTACTTCTAGATAATCTAGAAGTAAAATCAAAAGTTGTTCACTACTACAAAAGTTAAACCTATATTTACAACATCTATTTACAAAATTGTGTTGTAAAACTTTATACTTTTTTATACTTTCTTACTTCATAATAAAAGTATAAAAAAGCAAAATCAAAAGTTAAACCTTTTTCACTACTACAAAATTGATCTCTAATAGCGGACAAATAGGATCTTTAATAGCGGACATTGGTCCAGTGTTGTTGCAGGGCTATTAAAAGTTTGTGAAGTCCGCTATTAAAAGTCGAGTTATTATAGCGGACTTTAGATAAAGGTCGTTATTAAAGGGGGTCTATTATAGCGAACCTTATGCATGGTTCGCTAATAAAAGGGGTCTATTAAAGCGGGAGTAATTCAAGGTCTCCTATTAAAGAACATTTTTTATAGCGGGGCTTATTTAAGGTCCGATGTTAAAGATTAGCAAAAATTTTAAAAAATCTGACAGTTGTTTAGTGAAAGCTGTCATATTCTTTTTCTTGTATATACGATTTTAATTCTTGAACAATTTTAATTTGAACTTCTTAACAAATTTTTAATAGCTGTTTGAATTTGAATTTCAGATTAATTAAAAAAGTTGAAAACTTCAAAACTTCTTAACAATTTAGTTTAGTTCTTAAAAAATAAGTTTAATTCTTAAAACGAAAAGAATTAATTTATGTTGAATTCTCAAAACAAATCGAACTAAAAAGTTCAAGAAAATAAAAAAGAATGAACAAATTAGTTTAATTCTTAAAAAAAATTAAGAGAGATAGAGATTGAGACAAAAAAAATTTGAATTGAATTTTTGGTTTGATCTTTTGTGTTTGTATATAGAGAGATTGAGAGATGAAGAGAAAATAAGAGATGAAGAGTGATATATATAAGATAGATGAATGAAATAAAGAGAAAAGAGAGATGAATGCGTGGGATTTTTCTGAGTGTTTTTTTAGCATGGATCGATCAGAATGGGCATTGTAGCTTAGAAGAAATAAGAGCAATCCGTGTGATACTTTTTATAGCGGACTCTTCAGACCGCCACTATTAGATTAACCTTTAATAGCGAACCCTTCAAGCCTCCGTTATTAAAGAGTGATATTAAAGGTTACCCTTTAATAGCGGGCCCTTCAAAAGCTTCGCTATTAAAGATTTTAATAGCAAATTATGTAGAGTATCCAGTTTAAAAAAGGAGTTTTTTTATAGCGAAGTTCCTATAAAGGCCGGTTTAAAACTTTTTATACTAAAATTAATTTGAATTCGTTATTAAAAGATGACTGTTAAAGCCTCTTTCTGTAGTAGTGTTTCTTCTTTACAATTAAAATATGTATATCTTCCTCACATAGAAATAAATATTATTTAAAAAAATCATCGTATACAAATGCATGTGAATTATATAAATTCTAAATAAAAATTTCGTTAGTCAATTAAAACCTTATAATACTCTACATCTCATAAATAAACTATGAAATAAATACAAACGCCATATTTTCGTATAAATAAAAACCTGGAAATATGTTCTTATATACTTTTCCATCCAAATTCGAATTATTTAAATAACTTAACTAGTTAGTAATAATCGAAACCCTTCTCTTGAGACTTTAAATCTTGATTATCCACTACTTATTAATCATAGGTATCGAGAACTGAAATAATATTTCGGGTAAATAATAGCAGGAGCTTGCACCTAATTAGGACCATCGACTCTCAGAACCTCATTGGTTAAAATCTAAAAAGCCCTAAATGCTTGCGCCTCCCCAAATTCTAAAACTCGTGCGCGTCGAGGGTGACTTGTCCACTCATTTTTTGTTTCTCTCATGAAGAAGGCCTGATTCATCATCAGAAAACCGTCTTTTTTTCGGGGAGTGCAAAAAGGGCACCGCCAAAAGTATCATAGCCTACTACGAGAAGTGTTTTTTTCAAGTACTTCATTTAAGGGTGGTAATATTTCCTAAAACACCACGAAGTCGTATAGAATACTACGCTAGGTGTTTCATAACCGAGTACTTCAATTATGAGTGAAAGACTTTCGCAAAATACCAAAATGCATCTTTAGCCTACTACAAGATTATTTTTTTCTTTGAATTCTTCATTTAAAGGTGATAACCTTTTCAGAAACACCACAAAACAGATCAACCAACTAAGCTAAGTGTTTCATGTCTAAGGTCTTCATTTATGAGTGGCAACATTTCTAGAAAATACCACAATGCATCTTAGCCTACTATAAGAGGTGTTTCTTGTCCGAGCAAGATGATTAGATATATTGAAATTAATTTATAACTAGTTGTCAGTTGGGAGACTTAAGTATTAGAATTTCTTAAGCTAATATTATGTGTTGTAGTATTATATATAAGAGCAAGGCATTGTACTTTGCAAAGCACATGCTTTGTGATTTTGAACCATTGAATTTCTTGTCAAAATTATTTTTATTATAAATGATAAAAAAATTCAATGGTCCAAAATCACAAAGCATATGTTTTGCAAAGTACAATAGCCTTGCTCTATATATAAATACTAGATTCCGAATTTGAAAATTTTGAGCTAATATTAAGACTTTATAAATTATTTTTTAAGAGATAAAAATAGTAAAAATAATAAAAAAAATTAACTAAAAATATTATCAATACTATTAAGATCACAAATGTAAATTCATCAAGGTATTAAGATTGAAGAATAAGATGATTAGATATCAAAATTTAATTATTAGAAGTATTTTTCACTTGGGTGAATCAAGTACTAAGATTTTATGACTCTAGTATTATGATGATTTTTCAATTGTGTATTGACTATCAAGACTATAAAACAAAATATGTGGCAAGGATTGTTTGAAACTTGTCATTTTTGTAGGTGATGATTGTCCAAGTTAGTTTGGTGCATTATGTTAAAATGTAATGGTGGTTTTTGCTAATGCGCAAGACTAAGGTTAAATCAATGTGCGAAAGCGATTACAATTCAATTAAAATCTTCTTTCCGGGTCATTTCACTATAATCAAGTATTTTTTACAAAGGGGCGGAGACGGTCTTTGACTTCTTATAACACAAGTCAATCTTCTTCTCCTAAATCGATGCACATGACAACACCTCAATGCACCACAACAAGGTCCGATTGACTACACAATCAAGGATATGGATGCACTACTTGACAACACAAATGTGGTGCACCAAAGGCTAAACAATTAGCTAAAGTTTATGTTCTCGAATAGACAATAAGAGAATAGTAGATATCATAATTGTTCTCTAGGTTAGGTAGCTGGAGGAGACTTGAATCAGACTCTCTTTAGTGCTCAATTACTATTAGGAAGCTTGTGAGAATGTTTTGATAATCTTCTAGTTCGTTTCTGCATCACTTATATAGGCTGAGCACTTCTTGGGATCTTGGATCTGTGAAAATACACCATAACGTTACAGAAATCCCCATAACGAGTTGGGAGGGCGTTATAACGCCTTGAGCATATTCCCTTTTTGCCCTTTTGTTGCTGACTTGTGGGTCAGATCTTCAGCAACTCATTATAACGCTTGGCTGAGGCGTTATAACGGATGGCAACTCGTTGTGACGCCTTGCTAGAGCGTTACAGTAACGCTGATCTCGGGAAAATCCAACATCTGCTCCTTCTCTCTCCTCCTAAGGCGTTATGATGCCTTGAGCACTCGTTATAATGCCTTAGAGACCCGTTATAACGAGTTGTCAAGCGTTATGGTAACGTTGTGCTCTGTCTTGAGCCTTGAAGTCTTTTCTTGATGCTTTGACCATGTATTGACTTGTTCAGGGCATGTTTGACATTGGTTTGTACATGTTTTAACATGCATCTTCACCAAAATTTAATGAGCAAGATTAGTACTTTATGTGTTTTGCAAATTGTCAAACAAGAGATGAGTTTAATCCAACACATTAAGTATTAAGACTTTAGGCCATGTTTGATTGTGGAGTAACTTTAATCCGGATTAAATTATTTACTTCAAGTTAAGGTGAAGTAAGTTAATCATGTTTGGTAGATTAAGCTAATCCACCTAAAGAGGTGGAGTAACTTACTCCGGATTAATTTAAATTTTACTCCAACTTACTCTATCAATTTTACTCCACGTTTGATGATTTAAATGTGGAGTAAGAAAGTTAATCCACCTCTTACTTCACCAAACATGACTTTACTGATTTATTATCAAGACTTACAATTCTTTATGAGTTGGACGTGACTGGCTGACTTTTCATTCTTGAGAATGAATTTTCAGCTACGAAGGTTGTGCTCTCGAGTTGCAAAGAAAAGGGAGGGGACGAAAAGAAGGTGGAGAGAAAGGAGAGTAGTCGATTTTTTATCCTCCGAATCAGAGAACTTTGGCAAAAAAAGTAACGTAGGCAGTCCCTCCATTCACTTATTTAATTTCCTCTCTGCTCCCCTCTTAAAATTAAGCACTGAAAGCAGGTGATCGTTTTCTCTCCTCTCCTCTTCTCTCATCTTCTACACCTCTCTAGAGCACAATCTAAGTCAAATTATTCAGTTGAGAAATAAATTTGAAGGACCAAATTTGAAGGACAGTTAGTAAATAGTAAGACCCTTAAAATAATTATAGAAGAAACAAAATTGCTGATTGGTAGACTCGTACCACTTCACATGACAAATATTGAGTCATTTGTTCCTTTCCACTTCAAGTAAAACAAATATATAAAAAGATACAATTACAATAGTGTATTAGTGTGTTCGGCTACGTATATATAGTATTAGAGATGATATTCTACATCAATAGAATCCCCTACACATACGAAACTAATTAGCAAGTCAAATTGACCGCTAAGATAATCTTGGTTCTCCTACGGTTTTCTTTCAAACAAAAGAAGAACAATGCGGATCATTTAGTTCTCTAATTGGCCAAGAACTATATAATCAGTTCATCAATATGATCATTTAGTCTTGGCTAGAGATCTGACAAAACTCCACCGTGTTCGATCCGGCTCGAGAAATCTAGAGTCGCGATCTAACCTGGCCCGACCCGAGGCTTAACCAATGCGGATCCGTTCAAAAAAAAAAATCGAGACCACAGACGGGTTGCAGTCATTTTTTTTTGGAAAAACACAACTCAAATCCGGCCCGAGATTGGACCGACCCGACCCGTCAACCCGTCCCAAACCCGTCGAAACCTACCAAAATCCGTCGAAACCCACCCAAATCCGTCGAAACCCACCCAAAATATGTCCCGACTCGAAAATAACCCGAGTATAACACAAGAATAACTCGGATATAACCCAGAAATAACCTATTAAATTCAAAAAAATCAAAAAAATTCCAAAAAAAAATCATCCACCCGTTAACCCCATCCGGATCGACTCGCCCCAAACCCGCCGGTCTGCCGACCCATGGACCTAAGACGAGTTGCGGCTGGGCTACAAAAGTTGAACCATAAAAACCCGATCCGACCAACTCGTAGACCAACCAATCCGTTAGACCAGACGAGTTTGAACCGACCCGACCCGGCCCGGCCCGTTGTCAAATCAGTAGTCTTGGCTCAATCTAAACTCAAAAGCACTCTTATACGGCCGACAACTACTATTCAAATATGGAAAATATTTCGCCGATCCCAACTTCGATACCGTCATCGATACCCACTGGACACGTCTAGTTGAGTTCCGATAAAAATTTGTTTTACTTATGATGCATATTGTTTTCGTTATTATGCATGTTGTTTTTGTTATTGTGCATCTAATAGCAAGCATAACAGTCAAATACTTATGATTTATATGCTAAGTTATTATGTTTTTTGTTCTACTTATGATTTATTATGTTTTTGTTATTATGCATGATGTTTTTGTTATTATACATGTTATTTGTATTATTTTGCATGTTAATTACTTGCATAATAACAAAAAACAACATGCACACTGACAAAAACAACATGCATAATAGCTAGAACAATTTTTCAAAATAATGGATTCGTCACAGTCCGCATCGATGAGCATAGCGATCCGAGTCGATGAGCGTAGCGACATTCGTTTTCAGTGGAGCATCCGATCAATTATATGCATAATAACAAAAACAAAATGCATAATACAAAAAACAAATGCATCATAACAAAAACAACATGCAAACTGAACTCAATTGAACCTGTCATGTGGAGATCGATGGAGTTATCAATGAAGCTATCAATATTTCATTTCAGCTCCCTTCAAATATTTATATTTCAGCAGGAGAACTGTACATGAGCCCATTTATTCGAGTGCAAGAGTTTTCTGTAGCAAGATTTGTGTAGTAATCCGACAAACGGGGCCCGCAAGGTCGCAGCTCCAAAAGCTTTCTGAATGTGACTCAATTACTACTCCCCACTTCACACTGATTCAACACACCGATTGCTGTGTTGTAGAAGGCACAGAAAATAGTGATCTAATCTGACGGTCGTGATTTAGTATTGTCTAGGGTTTTGACAAAACCCAACCTTGATCTCCCTTGGGTATATCTCTGATGAATCTCATTTTCTCTCCCCTCAATCTCTGCGTCGCCACATAAACCGCAGGTAAGGGAATCCCTATTCCGAGATCCATCTTCTCATCTTGTTAAGATCGGATCAAGAGATTGAATCTTGTTTAAATTTTGATAGAATGAAGGTTATTGCTGCTTACCTCCTATCTGCTCTTGGTGGTAACACCACCCCCTCTGCCGAGGATATCAAGTCCATCCTCGAATCAGGTTCAAATCTTTCTTTGACATAATTAATTACTGCTTATTTTCATAATTACTTCTTAATTTGAAATTATTTTGACTTTAAATAAATAATGTAGTTGGTGCTGAGTGTGATGAGGACAGGATAGAATTCCTCCTATCCGAGCTTAAAGGCAAGGACTTGACTGAGGTTATTGCTGCTGGGAGAGAGAAGTTTGCTTCGGTACCGTCAGGCGGTGGTGTTGCTGCAGCTGCAGCTGCACCTGCTGCTGCTGGTGCCGCTGCCCCGGCAGCTGCTGAGGCCAAGAAAGAAGAGAAGGTTGAGGAGAAAGAGGAGTCCGATGATGACATGGGTTTCAGTCTCTTTGACTAAGATCTTCATGTTGACTACATGTTTTTTAAATTATAGTTGTTTTAATGCTCTAGTTTATTTTATTTTTTTGGTAGAGGAAACAATGTTGCTGTACTTGTTTTTAAAATTTTGGCAGAATTGTACTTTCGAAAAGCCTGAGTTGGTGGAGATTCAATCTCTTCTTTTTTCGAAGTGAGTTATTTTATTGAATGTCTAAGTTCAATTCAGTTAAATATGTTCTTTTTTATTTTGGATCAGATGGCAGTATAAGATTTCAAATTTGATTACATTGATTGCTGTTCCTTGATGACATTCCTTTTATGATAGTACTAAAAAGTGCTAGCATTGTTGGATTTTAATCTCAGAGGCCGTTGTACAATTTCAATTTACAGTTTTCTGGTACTAAAGTTGCCAGCATTCCAGTTAATTTTCCTTGGACAGTGAGGTTATTCTTGTAAAAATAAATTGATAAAGGGAGTAGGTGCTTAGTAGTAGAAAGAGCAACAATATGTTTAATGTTTCCTTTGCATTTATTGAGTTTCAAACTCTGAATAATCGGTTTGATGGTGGAGATCTGTAACTCATAGAAATTTCAAACCAGAAATCAGACACTTGACATAGAAATTTCAAAAAAAAAAAAATCAGAAATCAGACACTTGATTGACAGTTTAGACTCTTCACACATCAGACTGGTTTCAGTTCTAATGAAATTGGCTCCGGTGTTTGGTTGGGAAGATGACAGTCGATTCAAGTTTATTTGAAATAAAATCATTCATCGGTTCAATTGATTCTGAGTGTGCCTGTTCTGTCCTGTCAGAAAAAATACATCAATACATGCATTTTATTACAAAATAGGATTGAAGGCTCTGGTAATCATGAATTCATGATATTGGGACAGTTGCATGATGTACTGGTACTGACCTTTTACCGGAACACTTAACTCAATACCATCTCCTTCATGCCTATTCAGATAAATTGACTACAGAATTAGGGTCCGTTTTGAAAATCAAGAAATAGCACTAGAAGAGTGTTAAGAATAGAATAGTATAATTTTGTAATAGTGTTAGAAGAAGGTATTTTTGATTATTCAGAAGAGCGAAATTGTCGTTTGGCAAGTGTCATTTGGAATAGTAGAAATATTGATAATTATGTTAATTACGAATATAGTACATCAAATAATAATGATAATTATAGAAATAACAATAACATAAAATATATTATACAATAAAATATTATTAATAATACAATAAAAATATTTAAATATTATTAATAATACAATAAAATATAAAATACAATATAATATTATTAAATATTATTAATAATACAATAAAATATTATTAATTAAATATAATATAACATAATCAAATAATAATGATAATTATAGTAATAACAATAACAATAATATAAAAATTATAATAATATGCGTTATTATAAAATAATAAAATAATAAATATTAATAGTAATTTTAAACTTATTTTAATAATAATGATAATAAAATATTATTAATAAAATAAAGTATATATAATATACTAAAATATTATTAATTACGAATATAGTACATCATAATAAAATAGTAATGGTAATTATGGTATTAATTATTATAATATGCATTATTTTAAAATAATGAAAAAATAATTAATAGTAATTATTAATATTTTTTAATAATAAGGACAATATAATAATATTAATAACAATAAATATATATAATATATTAAAATATTATTAATTACAAATATAATACAACATAATAACATAATCATGATAATAATCATCATGATATATAAATTATAATTATTTGCATTATTTTAAAATAATAATAATAATAACAATAATAATAATATTAAATTATGATATACTAAAATATAATAATAATAATAATAATAATAATAATAATAAAAATAATAATATAAAATATTGTTAATTACAAATATAATATAACATAATCAAATAATAATGAATGGTATATAATATATTAAAATAATATTGTCAATAATAAAATAATAAAATAATATTAATAAAATAATATAACAATAAAATATTATTTTAATTATTATTGTTAATTATTATAATATTATTTTTAATATGATTTTAATATATAATATATAATATATAATATTTTAAAATAATATAACAATAAAATATTATTTTTAATATTATTTTAATATATAATATTAATATTATTTTAATATTTTATTATTGACAATTACTGTTAACATAATCAAATAATATTAACAATAATAATATGGTATATATAATATATTAAATTGTTAATTACATTGCTAATTTGATTGCTTAGTCATACGGAACAGTGTATTCCGGTATTCCTTCTATATGGTGGTATACCGGAATAGCCTATTTTACCACTATTCTATTCTATCCAAACGTGTTTGGCACAACCATATTGTTGGAATAAGCCTCTATTCCGATATTCCGTCGGAAGAGTGTGTTGATATTTCGTCGGAAGAGTGTGTTGCCAAACGGACCCTTAGATAATAGTTTTGGTGCAGTTCCAAGCATCTTGTGTTACTTTATTGGAATAGAAGAGTTTGATTTCTAATTTTCAGCAACCGAATGGAAGTACTATATTTAAAGGTTCTTGCACAGTTTTCTTTTCCAGCAGAAAAGTTGAGATCTCAAATTCTTTGTAGTGTAGAGGTTCTTTCTCATTATTTGAAAAATGATTAAGCCAAAATATGAACCAGCATTGAAGATGACTTGTTAGTTTTTGCTCCGAAGTTGCTGCAGCAAAAAATTGTCTATAATTTTTGTTTACAAAAATCTTGTCATTTTCTCTTTCTTTCTTTTTCGAAGTAAAAAGTCTGTTCATTTCACACTTTGATATCTCAATTAATAAAAATATATACAGTGTTTTCAGGTCAAACGTCTTTAGTGTCGACTTTTGCTAGCAAAAGAGACTTCCTTTACAAAAAAAAGTGCGTATAAGTAACCCGTTGTCAATGTAAAAATACAAAAAAAAAAAAGCAGGACACTGAATCACTATCCCTTGATTAGTAGAGTTGGTAAAACTCGATTCATGTTTCTCTCACCATCTACCAAATAAAAATTTTGTTAATTGATTCGCCTTGTTTGAGTCCATTAAGTTTAAAAATGAGGCATGCAAATGAGATTTACATGTTGTACGAAAAGTGGAGCATAAATTTTGTGGATAAACTACCATAACATTTTTCATCTACGCCTAGGATATGTCATAAGCCTCCGGTCTCCAGTCCGGCCCCTGTAAAGCCTCCTGTCAGACTCGGTTCTGACCCGGCTTTTATTAAGATTTTGAAAGGGACGGGCCTTATAAGGGCCGGGCTTTATAAGGGCCGGGCCTTATTCCAAAAATACAGGCCCCTATTTACCCGGCCCTTTCAAGCCCCGATCCCGTCCGGCCCTTATCCGGCCCTTTGCAACCCTTATTCACGGCAGCCCCTCAAATCCTTATCAAACCCTTTCACAATTAAAAAAAAATTAAAAAAATAGATCAAAGCCCTTATTACCCGGCCCTGATCCGGCCCTTTGCAACCCCGAGGGCCTGATAGGGGCCGGGCCTATTTCCTTAGAACAAAGCCCTTATTATCCGGCCCCTATTAAGCCCTCTTTAGACCCGGCCCTTTCGTAAGCCCTTTAGGCCCGGCCCTTGTAAAGCCCAATCCGGCTATTAAGACTTTGCATGTCTACGCCTAAGGGCTTCAAATAAAAATAAAAATAAAAACATTTTTCATCTTCATTAATACGGTGTGCCTACTGCCACCGCAACGCGGCATCACCACTCAGAATGCAATCATTTCTTATTGACGAATATCTCGGTGCCATATTGTCATAATGTCATTTCGTCTTCGAGCAGATGTGATATATATATATATATATATATATATGAGTTAGACCAAAGTACTTTATAAAACATAAAAGTGCAAATATTTTAGACTCAAATCTCACAATATAAACTGCAAATGACCGATTCGAACCGTTGAAAATATTGTCCATACTAAAATCTACTTGGAAACCAAATTTTTCATTTTTTGAAATTTTTGTACTATTTTATCAGATGGTGGAAAATTCAGCAATCTAACGATTTTCAGACTTTCAATTTATCGAATTTTATACTCATCCAATAAAATAGTAAAAGAAATGTAAAAAATGAAAAATTTGGTTTCCAAGTAGATATTAGTATGAAAAACATTTTCAACGGTCCGGATCGCCCATTTGAACTTTGTATTGTGAGATGTGAGTCTAAAGTATTTGCACTTTTGTGCTTTATAAAGTAGTTTAGCATAACTCTATATGTATATATATATATATATATGTATATATATATATATATATATATATATATATAGAGAGGGGGGATCCATGGCCTCCTCCTCGTGGCCTCCACTCCGTAGCCTCCAGCCCTATTTTCCACCAAAATCAATGAATATGGCCGATCCGGACCATTCAAAATATTACTCATACTAATATAGACTTGGAGACTAAATTTTAGATTTTTTTGAATTTTTTTACTATTTTATCAGACAGGTTGAAAATTGGATGTCTATAAGTCGTTAGATAAATCCAATTTTCAACCCGTCCGATAAAATAGTAAAAAAATTCAAAAAAATCTAAAATTTGGTCTCTAAGTCTATATTAGTATGAAGAATGTTTTCAACGGTCCGGATCGACCATTTTCATTGATTTTGACGAGGAGGCTAGAGGAGGCTATGAAAAAGGAGGCCAATGGATCCCCCCTCATATATATATATATATGCACACTACATCAAAACTATTTTGTTTTGTGAGGATTGTTAGAAAGTATTATTAATTTGTCTAATTCGCATTTCTATATTGTAGCAGATGTTTAATACAATGATGAATTTGCAATTATTGTAATAAATGTGAAATTTTAATACTTTTTAGTTAGAAACAATCCAAAACAATTAAAAAAATCATAAAAATATGTAGTTTTATATTATTTTCCAATTGTTACTGATTTTTAAAAAATCAATAATTTCTTAACCTCTTGTCATTTAATTTACATTTTATCAATTTATTTAGAAATTTGTTATATTTTTTAAATATAAAAATTAAACGATTTCGACATTTTTATATTTTTATTTCAGACATTTTATTTTATTTTTTTAATTTTCTGCATTTTTTTATGAATTCTTGAGTTTTTCAAAATTTTCGAAATAAAAAAAACTGGCCAAACCGGTCAATTCGACTCGGATCGGACATCTTCTAACTCGGTCTGAACCAGTCGGTCTGCTAACTCATTGGAATTTGATGAGTTGCGTCCGGCTTAAAATATTTTGACCTGTCCAAATCCGATCCGTCCAACCCGTCGGACCAGCCAAACCGTTGACTCGGACGGATTTTGATCGACCCGATCCGGCCCGGCCCAATTAGAAATCGCTAGTTGATGCTGACAATAGACGATTTGTTATAATGTAATTAGAGAGTAAATCTTATAAGAGATTAAGTTGCAGACTTCTTTCTACTAATTGTTGTGTGCTCATGGTTCGTGCACATTTGTGTGCAAAATGTTACTATTTGAACATTTCTTCAAAATGAAAATTTTTCTATAAAGAATTATGAGAAATGTTTTTTCTTTTAATGTAAATTGATCAACTAACTTAAAAAAAATGCAATACGGCTATCGACCACTTTTACCAATCTCCCCTCTTTGGATATTTTTCTATTGCATGAATAATGAGCAGGAGTAACGGGAAGGTGGTAAATCTGACAGTGGGCCCTTCCATAATATAAATTTGGCAGCAAGGGTATTTAGGGAATTAAAGTGATTATTTAAGAAAAAAATCAGAAAAGATAAAATTACATCTTAAGATTGGCATCAATCTAAATTTTTAGAATATTTCATTTTAGGGTGACAAATTTGTGAAATTGAATTTTGGAGTGGCACAAATCAAATTAAAAACTTTGGGTGGCAATAAACCAATTTTTCTGAAAATGAAATAACTTCTCAGATCGTTACCAAAATAAAATTACATCTCAGGTCGTTACCAGGAACAAAATTACTTCTCAAGTCTTTACAGAAAAGTAGAATTACATCTCATCTACTTATCGAAAACAGAATTACATTTCAGCATGTTAAAAAAAAATACATCTATCGTCAGTGGTCACTACCAAAACAAAATACATCTCAGACCGTTATCATACAAAAAATTATATCTAAAGTCATTATCAAAGGAAAAATTATATCTCAGCTTCTTATTGAAAGAAACATTACATGTTAATTCGTTACCTAAAATAAAATAAACTCACAAGTCTTTGCCTAATCAATATTAGCTCTCAGCTAGGCAGTTGAAAATGCGCCGGGTCGGATGGGTCGGGCCAAATCCGTCCGGGTCAACGGGTTGGTCGGGTCATGTGTTGGATGGGTCGACGGGTTTGTTGGCGGGTTTTGACGGGTCAAAAAATTTTAAGTCAGCCGCAACTCATCTAAGGCCCATGGTTTAGCAATCCTGCGGGTTCGGACTCGAGTCGGAACGGGTTCGGTCAGAGTCGGATTGGTCAGATTTTTTTCATTTTCTTTTTTGAACTTTTCTGAATTTTTTTTATTTTGTTTAATGTTTGGAATTTGATGGGTTATTCTCGGGTTTGACCAGGTTATTCTCGGGTGTTCAATTGGGGGCTCGATCGAGAGTTTTCTTGGATGTTCGCTCGAGTGCCCGCTTAGAAGTTTGCTCGAGGGTTTTCTTGGAAGCTCACTTGGAAGTTTGCTCGAGAGCTTGCTTGGAACTTTGTTTCGTGACCTTCAATACTTGTCTTGTGAACCTCCAATACTTGTCTTGGAAATTTGTTTGAAGGGTTCTTTTTGCTCTCTTGCTCTTACTATCATTATATTACTTGGCTTGTGAATCAATTGAATTGCACCAAAACTTGTGAAATTACAAGGTGATTAAAGTCTTGGTTATTCTTGAATACGCTTATGCACTTAATTATCATACTTAGACCGCACCCCTTGCATTAAATCATGATCACGGGTTTGCACGGGTATTGCATGGGTTTTGCACGGATTTGCACGAGTTTATTCGGGTTTGAGCGGGTTTGAATGAATTTAGATGGGTCTGTATGTGTCTTGCACGATTTAATGGCGAATTTATGACGGGTTAATGGCCGATTAGATAGGTCGGGACTGGTCGGGTCGGGTCTTTATCGGGTCGTGATTAACACGAGTTTTTTCTAATAAGGTTGACCGCTAGTCTTTGGCCCCCGTTTTTTTAGATGGATCCGCACAGATTTGCCCTCATGTCGGACCGGTGCGGTCGCAGCCTTGAATTTCCCGAACAAGATCGAACTCATCCTAATTTTGTCAAATCCCTGCTCTCAGATAATTGGAAAAACAAAAATTACATCTCAGCTTACGGAAAACAATATATCTCAACACATTATCAAAAACAAAATCACATCTCATGCCAGCACCCAAAAGAAAATTAAATCTCTGATTGTTATCATAAATAAAGTTATATCATAGATGGTTAAGAAAAGCAAAATAGACACAATAGCTTTCTTTCTATTTTATATTATTTTTTAAAACGGTTCAGAAATGATATTTTTTAATATTAAATTTGGACTGTTTTGAAAAAAAAAATGAAAAAAAACTCTAAAAAATATGAAATTTTATTTCTTACAAGGTGTTGATATGAAGAACTTATTGAGCAACTCAAACCTCAATTTATTGAGCAAATTACAAGGTGTTGATATGAAGAACATATTATCATATTCTTACTCATATAATTTCGTGATTTTAAGAGTTTTCCTTCTATTTTTTTTTAAACAATTACAATAGCCTTGCTCTCTTTCTCTCTCCTATATTTATATATATATATATATATATATAATTATAATTATAGTAAGACTATGACAATATGCATATGACACTATTTCATCATATGCAACTTCTGACAATCAGATCCTTGTCAAGATTTTGTCAAAATAAAAAGGAAGCGGAATTGAGAAGGGTACCGAAATCAAAAGAGGAGAGAGAGTTCAAGTGGTTTTTTATTTTGACACAAATCTTGACAAGAATCGATGGTCAGAAATTGCATAGGATGAAAGGATGAGAGGAGAGCGAGAGTTAAAGTGGTATATATATATATATGAGTTGTGCTACTATGTTTTGCAAAGCGCGGCAAAATGTGCGCTTTGAAATTATAGAACCATTGGATCTTTGATCATCATGTTGACACAAATCATAGTAGCACAACTAATATATATATATATATATATATATATAAAGATATGTTACCGTACTATGCAAAGTAAAAAAAAGTATTTTACTTCGGCATAAAAAATCATACACGACAACTCAAATGACTGATCTAAATTGGTCAACACAAGTGAGACATAAAAATTCCTACTAAATCAATTTTGAGCGCATTTGAAGTTTTGTAGCTATACTTTTTGAATTTTTGAAAAATGAACAAGAATAGTGTTATTTTTTATTATTAAACTATGTTATTTTTGCTCATTTTTTAAAAATTCAAAAAGCATAGCTACAAAACTTCAAATGCGCTCAAAATTGATTTAGTACGAGATTTTGATGTCTTAATTGTGTTGACCAACTTAGATCAGTCATTTGAGTTGTCGGTGTATAATTTTTTATGCCGAAGTAAAACACTATTTTTACTTTGCATAGCACGGTAACATATCTCTCTCTCTCTCTCTATATATATATATATATAGAGAGAGAGAGAGAGAGATAGGCTAGAGTGCTCCATGGAGCACCAAATTCCTAATGCTCCACACCATATCTCCAATTTAAAAATTCCAACGACTGGTCCGAACCGTTGAACATGATCTATATATTGAAATCTACTTGAAAATTGAATTTTACATTTTTTTTGAATTTTTTGATATTTTTTAGAGAGGTAGGAAAATTGCAACTTTTGTTAGTCCAGAAACCGTTTGATTAGCAAATTTTCTACCTCTTTAAAAAATAGCAAAAAATTCAAAAAAAAATGTAAAATTCAATCTCAAAGTAGATTTGATATGTAGATCATGTTCAACGGTTCGGATCGGTCGTTGAAATTTTCAAATTGGATATAACGGAGGTGGAGCACGAGCAATTTGGTGCGTTACGAAGATCAACGGTAGATCATGTTCAACGGTTCGGATCCCTCCTCTCTCTCTATATATATATATGGAGAAATGTTATGGTGCGTTACGAAGTCAAGATTAGTTTTGGCATCACGTTAAAATTTTAAAATTCAAACAGTCGATCCAAACCGTTCAATGTGATCTTCATATTGGAATCTTACTATAAACCAAAATTTTCATTTTTTAGAATTTTTTTACTATTTTTAGAGGGGTGCAAAATCAGACATATTGGATGGTCCAGAAATTAATATATCAACAAAATTTCATACCACTCTAAAAAATAGTAAAAAAAAAATCTAAACAATAAAAAAATTTGATGTCTAGTGAGATTTCAATATGGAGATCACATTGGACAGTTTGGATCGATTGTTTCAAATATTTTTATTTAAAATTTGAGTGTGATGTCAAAACTAATCATGGCTTCGTAATGCACCATAACATTTATATATATATATATATATATATATATATTGAAATATTGAATAAAGGTACGATGATTTAAAAATGATATAATGCTTTTCATGTCAAACAGTAGGGCCTTTGCATTTACCACTTGACAATCCAATTTATTGGATTGTCCAAATCCAAATTGTCAAAATTTCAAGATGGTATAATGGTATCAAGATGGGAATAGACTTATCCAGGCATGGGATATTATTTTTAATTTTTAATTTGATTTGATATACAGTTTTCCGTTGCAAATAAATAAAATACTAAACGGAAAACGGTGGCGTATCAGAATTCAGAAAAGCTATCTGCAGAAATGAGAGGAGCATTTATCTCCAAATGAGAAATGGTCCCATGGATGATGCATTGTGAAATTGTGAAGTGAGGATAGAAGACAAGCATCAATTATTGCACAATGCCATTGATAGGAAAGTAGGTAAGAGCAAAGTCATGCAGCCAGACATTGATGGTACATTTATGGCAATCAATATTCTAAATATGTCATTATTCAATTAAAAAATATGTATATGCAACGTATAGTAAAACATGTCATATACATAGGGTTGTAAAATAAATTTTTTTTTTCGTCTGAATTCGTATTTCAAAATTATCTGCAAACATTTTACTTATTTTTGCAAGTAAATTATCAGAATTTGTATTTATTTCGTATGCACAAAATAATGCAGATATTCAGGTATAGATTTTATTTATAATTTCAAAATAATGTAATATTTGGACTATCTAAATTCCAAATAATATAAGTTTTTTATTTGCAAGACAATTAAATTTTAAAAAAATTATTAGAAATATATAAATATGAAGGCATTTCAACAAAATGAAAGAAAAGCTAAAAACATTAATTGAGATCCATAAATGATATTTTTTAATTTAAAACCCTTTTTTGTTATAAACACATAATGATTGAGTTTGTTTGGAAAAAAAAAATATAAAATACAAATCATTTACCATTGTTGAATGTCATCAATAATTGTGCAATCAAGTTGATTTTGTCATCAGCAATTAATTTCTAGGTTTTCTTTCATTTTGTTGAAATGCCTTCATATTTATATATTTCTTTTGAATTTTTTTATTTGAGAATTTAATTTTTAATATAAAACCTCTTTTGTTATAAACATATGAGTGAGTCTGTTATGGATATGATTTTTAAAAACAGATCAATTATAATCGTGAATGTCATCACTAATTTTGCAATCAAGTTGATTTGTCATCAACAATATTGCAATAAAGATAATTTGAATCCATTGCAGAATTAGCTACACATATTTAGTGGTGGATCCAGTGTAGGCTCGGGGGAGCAAGTGCCCCTGAAATCTTTTGCAAAATAATCTTTTATATTTATACGATATGTCAAATACTTTTTACAAAATTTTCATGTATATTTAAAAATGTGCATCATTTTGTTCCCTGAAAAAAAAATTATAGATCTTGCCCCTGACGGAAATCATGAATCCACCCATGCACATATTTGTTAGTAATATTTATTAGATTTTGTTTACAAAGGTAGTTGAATCTCTATCCATTGAAAATTTTAAATTGGAGATACGATGTAAAGCATTAGAGGTTTGATGTTTCATGAAACACCCTAGTCTCTATATATATATATAGAGCATGGCTAAAATAATATGCATAGTACACCACATAACGTACTATGCGCCCATTTGTATTTAATTTGGTCATTAAATTGATATTTAAGTTGCTCAATAAATTCTTCATATCAAAATCTTGTAGGAAATAAATTTTCGTGATTTTTAGAGCTTTCTTGATATTTTTTAAATATTTTTTAAAAACAGCCCAGAAATGACACTTTTGTAGTATTAAATCTGGACTGTTTTTAAAAAATATTTAAAAAATAGCTAGAAAGCTCTAAAAATCACGAAATTTGATTTCCTATAATATTTTCATATGAAGAATTTATTGAGCAACTTAAATCTAAATTTAATGACCTATATCTATATGCATAGTACAAAATGGAATGTACTATGCATATTATTTTAGCCATGCTCATATATATATATATATAAGAGCATGGCTAAAATAATATGCATAGTACACCCCATAACATACTATGCGCCCATTTGTATTTAATTTGGTCATTAAATTGAGATTTAAGTTGCTCAATAAATTCTTCATATCAAAATCTTGTAGGAAATAAAATTTCGTGATTTTTAGAGCTTTCTTGCTATTTTTTAAATATTTTTTAAAAACAGCCCAGAAATGGCACTTTTGTAGTATTAAATCTGGACTGTTTTTAAAAAATATTTAAAAAATAGCTAGAAAGCTCCAAAAATCACGAAATTTAATTTCCTACAATATTTTCATATGAAGAATTTATTGAGCAACTTAAATCTCAATTTAATGACCTATATCTATATGCATAGTACTATGCATATTATTTTAGCCATGCTCTGTATATAATCATGTTGCAATTCGGTGCATATAAATGAGTATGCATGCTACTTACATAGTAGAGTAGGCAGGGACACATGCCACGCTACCTAAAGCAATAAAGCAACATTTTATTTTCCTTCAACCACAAGGCCACAACCAATGTGACAAGTGGTCCACATATCCCACAGGTTGAATTTTTTTGCATAATCCTAAAAAAATTAAGAATTATATCTATAATCTGATTTTTTTGCATAAACCAACGTAGCAACTGAACGTGCTTCCAGACGTAGCCAACGTTCAGACACAGTGTTCATACGTGAATGCTGGTCCGAAATTTTGCATCATACTTAACCATTTCTGTCATTTGATTTTGTATCGTGAACGCATACATTCACTCTGACTGTAAAAACAGTCAAAATAAGTCATCGCTGTCAAACATTCGAAATCAGAGTTATAGATCTAATTCTTACTTTTTTTTTTCAGAATTATGCAAAAAAAAAATTCCTCATTATTCTACATCCTTCCTTTCTATCATACCCCATTTCAATCCAATTACCATCTCCTCCACAGACCACAGTGCACTAGCATACATGTCACGTCAATCTAGTACCACATTTATTCTTAGTAGTTTCCTATCCTTCCTCTGTCCCCCTCTCTACACTAGAAAGGAAATAAAGTGTGATTTGTCACATGTTATCTTGATTCAATTATGTGCCTTGATAACCTTGTGAATTTATTAATAAAATTATTGCTAGTTATACAATATTAAGATCATTTCTAGTGTACAATTAATTGTAGTAGTAAATTTACAAATATTTTCTCATTTAGGTATCAAATTGGATATGTTCAACCTTCAGAATTGATATGCATCATAAATAAATAATTAGAATGAGGAGAAATCACATGACAATGTTTATTTAACAATCTTAAAAATGAGATTTCAAATAAACTAATAAAAAAATTTATAGAAAAATTTTACATGCACATTCTTAAGCTTATTTTTTGTGTTTTCAATTTGTTACGATTCGAGCATCATTTTATATTTTATCAAAGACAATTAAGTTTCATGCAATTTTTTAATGGTTAATATTTAATAATTTATGATGGAATATGAAATTATACTTAAATTACACAAATTAAAATCATAACTAATCTATAAGCCCAAGAGTGCTCATACAAAAATAATTTTCTATTTCTAAGATTTTTACGAATTTATTGGAAGTTTTATTATCAAAATGGTGAAAATAAGCATTGCCAAGTGATATCCCTCCTCATTTATATTTGTTCTGATTGATAAGTCAAAATTGTAAATGCTTCTAATGAGGTTAATTATGCTATTTATGATATGTTCTTTATTTTTAATTGCTTTTGGTTTCATAACTGAATTGCATACTTAGGGTTTAGTAATTACGTTTGAAAGAAACTGAATATTGAATTCTGATCATAAAGAATAAATAAAAAAGAGACTAAGTAAAGAAACATGACATTAATTGTTTTAAAGATTTTACTTAACTAATTTAGATAATCGTTCAAGTAATGAAAGGTAAAAGTCAATTGTTTTAGGTTAAGATGAGACGATACGTACTTAATGAATCTAAGTTAGTACAACCAGGTAACAAATGGTGAAACTTATGTTAGTTTAGATAACGTATTAACGTAGAAGTATCTTTTGATACCAACAATATCAAACACTGCCTTCATAATACGAAATCAACCGTTATAATCATAACATGAGTGGATACAAATTTAGGAAATCCTTATTCATCATCTATATTTTCTTAAAACATACTTTTACTTTAGTTTTAATTTAGTAATAAATCTGAACAAACAAACAATCAATCATTTTACTTAGTTAAATTACAAAATATTTGAGATTAAATATCCTGCCTCTTCGTTTTTTATACGTAAATTACTCAAATGAGAGTTGTTATCTTGCAATTTAAATTGGAAAATAGGGTTAACTATTTCTTACGCATATAAAATCCCTTCAATGATGTATATCGATTTTGAATGAATTTAAATTTTATTGGACATTCATCGTAAAGTCATTATAATTTCATGTTAAAATTTTATTTCTGTGTGGAAGGTTGAACGGATCCAAGCTGGATATAAATAATTAAGAACATGATAACAAATTTGAGGATACAATGACCTCCATAGATTTATCAAGCTTACAAGACGAATTCACTATTCAGAAAATAAAAAAGGCAGTGTTCAAACTAACAAATGGAAAGGCATCAGGCCCCGATGGGTTCCTCTCGGAATTTTTCTAGCACTACTGGAATATAGTAGGCCCAACTATTTGCGAAATCATTGGATCTTTTCACAAGAATCAATTGGACTTATGGAGACTAAATCTAGCTTGTATCACAATCCTCCCAAAGAGTGAACAAGCAACCTCAATTGAGGACTTTAGGCCGATTAGTGTACTCAGCTCAATAATGAAGATAATATCCAAACTACTGGCCGAAAGACTCCAATCAAAGCTCAAAAATCTAATCTCCAAAAACCAATCGGCATTCATCAAAGGCAGGAGCATGATAGAAACCTTCTTAGTAGCCAGAGAGTCCATCATCTTAAGGCGCAAACTACAAAACCCATCTATCACGCTCAAGATAGATTTTAGGAAAGCTTTTGACACAGTTTACTGGAAATTCTTATTCGCTCTACTTTAAGCTAAAAGGTTCTCGCAAAAATGGATAGAATGGATAAATAGCATGCTCATATCATCTCCATCTTACGTCCGAGTAAATGGGATCAACGGTCCCGCTTTCTTCCATAGAAGAGGATCGAGGCAGGGAGAGCCACTATCCCCCCTCATATTCATACTAGTGGCGGATACTTTGCAGGCTCTACTCGATAAGGAGCAACATAGATTTCAGTCAATCCCAACCCTAACTATAATGGCATACCAATTCGCAGATGATACTTTAATTACATCGAATGCACATCCCGAGAATTTGAAAATCATCATGGAAATACTGAATCAATACGTTCACATATCAGGATTAACCATTAATCCATCAAAAAGCACTTTTGCGCCTATCAAAGTCCCAGAACATCTACTCTAAGTAGTGGAAAATATTGTAGGATGTAAGGCTCAACGATTTCCAATAAAATACCTAGGCCTCCCATTGACAATTAATAGAGACTGACAAAGGAAATGTTACTACCAATCATCAACTCTATATAACGAAAACTTCAAGGATGGAAAGGTAAAATCCTACCTAGAGGAGGACGTCTTACGCTAATAAACTCAACGATCAACTCCATTCCAATCCACTACATGCAAGCATTCATGCTACCAACATGGCTTATAAAACACATGGAGAAAATCAAGTCTCGTTTCTTCTGGATAGGGGAAGACATGGAAGAAAGAGGGAAACACCTTGTCAATTGGAAAAAAGTATGCCTACCAAGAAAATCAGGGGGTTTAGGGATTCTAGATTTATGTATCTTTAACACATCTCTTCTTCTGAAATGGAGCTGGAAACTACATGCTCACGAAGACAATCTATTTTCCAATTTCATCCACATATACTATAACATCCCACCTCTCCATCTACCAAACAACGAGACGCCATCGTCAAGATTTCACTCTTTCTTTCTAAGGGATATATTATCCCTGTCCTCCATTGCAAAAGCGGCAACTCGCCCACATGATACGAATATCTTATTATGGGGTTGGTCCGCCTCGGGAATATACTCATCAAGGTCGGCATATCGGATGTTAATCAATCCAGGGGTCATATCTCACATGTACCCCATAATTTGGACCACAAAGTCACCACTCAAGGTAAAAATCTTTATTTGGATACTCCTGCAGAACAAGCTTCCAACTATGCAATACCTGCAAATCAGAGGATGCCAGCATAATGATACATGCTCTCTATGCCATGCAACCATAATTGAAGACACAAATCACCTTTTCTTGCAATGTGCCTATGCCGCAGAAATATGGTCCAGACTAACAGCACAAGCTAACATCCAAAGAGAAGAGGACATGCTCTCCTTCTGGATGCATCATCGACTACAAAACAACAATTCCTCCTCACAATGGGACATGAGGGTGCACGCGATACTGTGGAACATCTAGAAAGAACGAAACAGAAGAATATTCAGAGCAATCTCCACACCGCCAAACTACGTGATCATAAACATCACAAAGGATATGTCAGCATGGACCCGGGCATCAAACCCAGCATCAACAACAAACCCTAGGTTTTGGAAGATGTTAGGTCGCAAAGTCCTAATTTTCCTTTTCTTTTATCCTTGATGACATGTAAATACGAATAATCATCAATAAAAAATTTCTAAGTAGGCTACGCCTGCTTTCCTAAAAAAAAATAATTAAGAACATATTTGTAATTTAGTTTGATTATTTTTCAAAATAAGTTTTTAAATGTCTTTATTTTTGTATGCGTACAAAATATCTCGAAATCTAGACCATTCATAAATTACACATTTTCCTTGAACATTAATTTTTGTTTATTATTGGTCTAGATTTTGAGACACAATATAATAGAGATACAAAAATGAAGACATATGCACTGTCCTCTTTTTTAAATATATATTAGAAAATTTTGATAACTACTAAAATCGATGTACACTAGAAATACTCTTAAAATTGTATAACTAGCAATAATTTCATTAATAAATTCATAAGAGTATCAACACATAATTAAATCAATCTTGGTAAAAAAACAGTTTGGCTATACACATACCAAAAAAGAATGCCATCTCCTAATATCTAAAATTGAAACAACTCAAAATCTAATTTTTGCTTTTGTAAGCAAGTGAAAATGTGACAAATCACACTTTATTTCCTTATCAATGTAGGAATAAATCTACAATATTAGTTTTGTTATTTGAATAATAATTCTCAAATGTATATAGCACAAAATATTTTGTATGTATCATAATAAAAGTTAGATTTATGCAAGAATAAAAAAAATACATGTTTAGGATTTACTAGAATTCCCTAAAATATTTACCAAAATTGAATGAAAAAGGCACGAAAATTAACTACGCCTCTCTCCATTGGTGATGAATTAGAAGAGAGATACAGTATCTTCATTTTTTGTATGTTTTTATGGTGTTTTTAAATCTTCATCATTTATTAAAATTAATTAATTATTTACATTTAGTTGCATAAAAAAACGTACATAATGAATAGCGTGGATTTTAAAAACACAATAAAATCACACCAAAATAGAGTCACTATATCCCTAATCAATGAATTAATATCCATCCTTCACCCCCACTTAATATTCCACCAAATATTAATCCCCATTGCCTACTATCATTCCAACAGTATTAATATTTTCCCCTGTTCTCTATACAAACATTACGTATATACATTTTTTTTTGGAATTTGATACATTAATGCAAAACAAGTACAACTTTAACACAGATATCGCTCTCATATAACCAATTAGCGTGCCTCTAAGTCTAGATCATGGCACAGGACATGCTTTAGACATGATAGACCCGGCCTTTAGCTAGATTCCATTGAGACTTGAGAAGTTCTCTCCAATCATCTTCCCAACCTCCTTCCTCTCTAACTATATATATAACCTCTCTTCCCCTATTTCCTCTTAATTAATTCTCCTCCCTCTACCTAAAATACCCACAAAAAATTCAGAGAAAACAAGATTCCAAGACAAGTACAAGAAATATTAAAGAAACAAAGACTGTCAAAATGCCACCTTTGGCACAGACACCAGCACTGATCTCCCTCCTTAAACACACCACTGACGAAAGCCGCCGCAAGAATGGTGGCCATGGCAACCACACCGGTTTCTTCAAGATGTTCAAGCTCCTTCCCATGCTCTCCTCTGGTTGCAAAATGGTGGCATTGCTAGGACGTCATAACCGGCCATTGCTAACCGACCGGGCGACAACCATCACACTCTTTGGCCACAGAAAAGGCCGCCTCATACTTGCCATCCAAGAAGACACGAGATCCCCGCCTTTCTTCCTTATCGAGCTCCCGATGCAAACCGCATTGTTCCACAAGGAGATGTCGACAGGGCTTGTGAAGCTTGCTTTGGAAAGTGATACTCGAACCCATAAAAGGAAGCTGGTCGAAGAGTTTGTATGGGCCGTGTATTGCAACGGGAGAAAGTCGGGGTATAGTATAAGGAGGAAGGAGCAGAGTGACAGTGAGAGGTATGTGTTGCAATTGCTCAGAGGGGTGTCAATGGGTGCCGGTGTGTTGCCATGTGCGTCAGCGAAAGATGCCACACTTGACGGGGAGTTGACTTACATGCGAGCCCGGTTTGAGCGGGTTGTCGGGTCGAAGGACTCTGAGGCGTTTTACATGATAAACCCAAATGAAGGTGGTGGTACCGGGGTTGGCAATGGTGGTGGTAACATGGAAGCACCAGAACTGAGTATCTTTCTTGTCAGAGTGAAATGACATGAAAACGGTTTTAACTATATATAGATGTTTTCTTTCCCCTTTTTATTCCTTCTCTTTTTGAATAGAGTTGTGAAAATACCCTGTTTTCTTGATATTAGAACATGATTGTATGTTTAGAATCATGAGAAATAAATAAATAAATAAATAAATAAATAAAAACTGTTGTATAGGAGGAAGATAGTTTGGAGATTACATATTTAAGATAGCTTGGGGATTACTTGTGAATGATTTGGTTGTGATGTGAATATCAATAAGATAAGGTGCTTGGTAATGAATTGATCATCACGGTTTATTTTGTACAAATTAATTAGTGTATGTTTGGGGGCTCTTTTTGTAAAATTGATGTTGAGTTTATGATCAAATGGATGCAGAATTTTTAGTGGAATATATTGTGCATAATCTTGATCCTCTTGTACTACATAACTCTAAATCAATTGAAAATTCAAATAAAATTCCATGTTTTAATTCTGGATGCATTAAAAATATACTTTCTACCTGTCATGAGAAATATAGTAGATAAACATGTTTCTGCCTTAATTGTTGGTCTCGGTTAGTTATACAATAGCCTCATATTTTGCAATGTAGGTTAATTAATTTACTTGGTAGTTGGCTCTTATTAGCTAAGTGTTTTTCAAAGCCTCAACACAGAAGAGAGATTATTAATTTAATTTTTCCAAACTCAATTAGACACTATGAGTTGTCAAATGTTAAATTATTGTACTATACACAACCCATTTTCTATGAAGAAAAATTATAATGTTTAAAATAACCCCTCAATTAATGTTCTTTCAAGAAAACCAAAGCAGGGATTATTGTCATAAAATGTCAAAACATTACACTCTGTCAATGAGATATCTCAGCCTTTAATTAAAACATTACACTCTGTCAATGAGTATTGTCAGCCTTTAATTGTATCTTTTTTGTTTGAAAGACAAGTAGTAGATCTTCCATACTAAATTTAGCTAAGCTTAATTAATTGTGCTCAAAATTAGGTATAGGCAAACGCTTTATAACTTTATTATAATCAGTAGGCAGATAACAAATGCATGCACATGGGAAAATCAAAGAAAAGGGGTTTGATTGTGGAGATATATGACACTACTTTTATGCTTGAATGATTGATTTGAGAACCAAAATATATGCCAAATAAATCTCGCATATAACAACTAAAATCATGTCCTTGATGGACCCAACATTATAAGTGTATCCCAACTCTTTTCAGAGATTTTATTTCAACAAAAAAAAAATGGAAGATAAAGTTGGAAGACCCTCAATTTTAATCATTATTTTTCTAAATAAGAAATTTTACTAGCACAAAAATTTGTAAAATCTGACTTCGTGCATCTCTGAAAAGATAATTTTCTCACATAGACCTGGGAAATTAACATTCCCTCAATTTTGTTGTAAATAAAAAATGTGGAGCTTATTAATACATTTTATGACAATCATTGTTATTTTTTTTTATGAAAATATGGCCTACAACTACCTAACGACTTAGCTAACCCACGTGATGAATCCGTGCCAATTCTTCATTGGGATCATGCTTTGTTCTCTTGTCTCCATAACCTCTGCCTTGCATGGAAAAAAAATTATCAGATAAAATGTTTTAAATCCATCTCTATATAATATAACACAATGCTAATTTGAAAGGAATGATAGACGAGTGTGTACATATTCGGTAGGGTATTCCGGTATTCGAAATGGTTAGCGGGCTCCACGCGCACTCCTCTCAACACTGTAAAACGGATCAGTTCTATAGCAAATCACTGTGCGAACAGCTCTAATGTTGGTTGTAGCAACAATGAGACTGCAGAGGAGGCCAGGCCGCTACTGCTCACCATTTTAGAGGATGTGAATTCGGTATAGACCGGAGATCATATGAAGTACCTCAGATTTCTGGTAGCCACAGATTTGAAATAAGGAACTAAAACCCAACTAATGAGCCCCGTAGAAACACACGCAAAAGAAGAAAAAAATACATGTAGCAAATTCGACACCTCAGAAAGCAGGCTAGATGTATTGATTCAGAGAAAAAATATTTCATAACTCTCACTGATTTGCTTCTAATTTACATAGATTTATATAAAAATACGATAAAAGTAAACAAATACGGTAACGCCGATAACAACACAAGTACACAACGATGATAATAAAATTGTTAAAAGGAATAGCTAAACAGAAGTATTTCGTTTTCTTGTTTTGAGACAAAAGCAATGCAGCATCAATCAGTATCAAGAGTGCTATTTGATGATGCCATTCCATCCGAGACAGAATGGAAGATTAGGTAGGCCTTTTCCATCAGAAAAGCTTGGCCCACTTATGGTTGCAACTTTGCGGCCCTTTTGGAAACGGGCCCCCATTTACTGTAACACAACTGCGACTTTACTGATTATGTTAACACTGCACCTGGTACCATACTGATACTGGCATACTGTAGCATAATACAGAAATCATGTTGCCTTTGCAAAGTGATACTCTTCTACAGTATTTTATTTCGTCAGATTGTTTTGAACTAATAGTGTAAAATTCCACCTGAACTCTACAGCCATCCTTTTCTTTATTTTTTTTCTATTTATTTCAGATACGGTTTTATTGTACGTCTGTGGTTAAACTGTCAACAACTGAATTTTGAAACTCTTTTTGAAAAAAAAAATATGAATTTTAAAATTTGTCGAATAGAGATTAATGTTGAGTAGGGACACTATATAAAAACTAATTAATTATTCACTCTCGAAATAGTCTTATCACTTTTTATTAATTTTCTAACACTAGATTTCTACCAAATATTTTCTACACCTCCAACCTAGCTACTATCACTAACACTATACTCTCTTTTATTTTGGAGTGGGTTGCTTTGGTCTTTGTTTGATACCTAGATGAATGTCATGTCTTTTTATTTATACTTGAGCTAAGGAGACAAATGAAGATTATAAAAATATCATACAAATATCTAGACATATTCTAGAGACATTCTAGACATATTTTAGTTTATGTAGATGTATTCTAAAATAACTTTAGAAACTTTGATAATTTGAGCATGATAGTCTTTTTTAGAAATTTTCTATTGATTGGCTTGGTTTAGTTTGGGTCATGATTTGAACTTGAGTCAATGTTATACCTCTCAATAATCTACCTCAACATTGACCCTCTTTGAAGCGCTGATCAATACCGCTCTCATCCATCTAAATCATTAAGCTTATCACCGTAATTTTGACTTGGTGGCTCGTATTAATATTGTAGGAGCATGATGGAAAGTCAAAATTGTTCCCTCGTGGCCTTTTATTACAAGTTGCGTAGTTTGTCACTCTAGTCGTCTTTGCAATCTTTCTCAATCTGTCACACTTGATTGTTTCGTAGTTACTGACTGGGCGCTCGGACATATTTTTAAAGGTGATCAGAGTCTGGAAAGCGGGGACCAAGTTGTAAGAATTTAAGAGGTCGCTACCTTGACGAGACGACTAGCAATACCTTCCGGCAAGCGGGACTTTTAGAGTCTCGACTGATGAACTTGTCGTAAGTTCTTGTCTTCGAGTTATCTTCAGTGAGTGTAGCTTTTGCGTACCTTAGATTTGGTCTCCTTGGTTTTGTTGATCTTCATCGATTGTTCAACTCTTTCAGGTTATCATGTATTATTAGCATCGAAGGGCATTCAACTCTTTTCTTCTTCCATATGAGTTTCTTGATCTTCTTAGTCAACATCTTCAATACATGCCTCCTATTCTCTTGTGTCAGGTTGGGCCACATAAACGGGTGTCCACCAGACTTCATCAAATGCTACATTTCTTGAGGTATAAATGTGTCCTCTTGTTAGATCGCAACATCTATCCATCCTTTCGTTCATTATCACACTGACAAGGATGCACGTACGACCTTCTTGTCGAACTTAGCTCTCACATGATCATGCACAAAAACATAGCATACGCACCAAAAAAACTCTAATTAGAGTGAATTTAAGTTTCGACAACTTCTCGAATGGGGTACAAAACACATATTCTCTTGAGGTAGTCAGTTAATGATGTGAGTTTGCGGTTCTCATGCAGTCAACCCAAAATTTTCTTGACACATTCTTGTTGTGCAGCATGCTTCGACAAGTTTCTGCAGTTTGGAGTTCTTTTTTTCTGCTACACCATTTTGTTGTGGGATGTTAGGACATGCCAATTGTCTTATGATCTTGTGCTCTTTCAGGTACGTGTTAAAGTCGTGAAATATGTATTCTCATTCGTTATCGGTACAAAAAACATTGTACCTTCTTGTTGAGTTCACTTTTCACGTTTTTCTTGAACTCTTTGAATTTGTAAAGTGTGTCGGACTTTTCTTTCATTAATAATACTCACACGTATCTTGAGAAGTCATGTATGAAGGTCACCATGTATTTTAGACAGCTCACCAAAGCTTGCTTCACCGGGCCAAAGACATCTGAATGAACCAACTCCAAAGGTTCCATAGCTTTGTACTTAAATATCTTTTAAAAACAACACTGAAAATGTCATTTTTTTAAATATTAAGCTGAATTGTTTTAAAAATATTTAAAAATAGTTAGAAAGCTTCAAAAATTGTGAAATTTGATTTCCTACAAGATTTTGAAAAGAAGAATTTTTTTTAGCAACGTAATTTAAATTTTGATCTCGAAAAGTTATAAAAAATGTGTAACTTTTGCACTTCGACCGAAATAAAATGTTTTCATAATAGCCTATCTCTATATGTGTGTGTGTGTGTGTGTGTGTGCGCGTGAGAACGCGCGCGTGTTGCACGAGTGTGAGTGCGGGTATTGTATCAGATATGATACATGTGCGACGATATGGTGATTTTAAAAAAAATGCCAACTATGTGTGTGTGTGTTGCACGAGTGCGGATATTGTATCAGATATGATACATATATTGCATTTAAAATCAAGACTAAAACTTCCAACTAATCCCAACAGTCTACTTCCGACAAATACTCGAAACTAGATAATTGAAAGCTGATCCAACTCGAACCCGAAAGATTTGAAACCCGACAAATGCCAACACAGGATGATCCGAAATATGACCCGATCCGAGCTGATCTAACCCGTGACCCGATAATATTTATAAGTCAAATTAGCCCAGCATGATTCGAATCCAACCCGAACCCGTCCGACCGAGTAGCACCTCTATTTCCGATACATATAAATAAAAGGGAAATTTCTTGAGGAAAAAGTATTTGGTAGCCGACATGATAAATAATATTTTAATTACTTGTGCTAACTACGGAGCACCTTCATATTGTCAATAATTTTATTTTGAGGTCCCCACACGGGAAGCTCCGGCATGGGCTTCAAACATGAAGCAGAGCAAGTTCAATGAACTAAATATTTATGATTATCAGAAAGAAGTTAAAGTTGCGATCGTAATTAATTGCTTAATTTCTAATTTGTTAAACTTTTATGCAAATTATGTCCATGTTTAAATTCTGATTGTTTTCTCCTTCTAGCATAGTAGCATTATTCTATTTCTCAATCTCACATGATTAATTGCAAGAAGGGTCTAAAATTGAAATATAAAATTAAATATGAATGAAAGAAGCGGAAAGTTGTTCAGAGAATGTTTTCTTTTGGAAGACATTCGATAGGCTTCTTAGTCTTTGATTATAATGTCAATTTTTTGCAATTAAATAATATTTTAATGCTTGGAGGCTCACAATATTAATTATAATCGTTACATCAATATATAAATTTGTACATTGAAAGATGCAATGTTGATTACAAGGTAGTACATGGTAAAAAATGCTTCCTCCCTATTGTATTAGTTGGATACACGAGCCTTATTTATTTGATGTTTATTTTTGCATAATTTAGCTTACCCCTTTCTCTCTCTCTCTCTCTCTTTCTCTCTCTATTAATTCATTTGGGCCTTTTTGGTTTTCATGGGCTTAGTTAATGTAATAATTAGAGGAGAAATGGGCCTGAGAGCGAAGGGTTTTATAATGACAAACAGGCTGTTAGGATATATTTTCCAATTATCCTTCCGAAATTTCTGGTTTAGAGTAAACTAGTATTTTTCTGTTATAAGGCTAAAAACACTATTATAAATTAAAAATCGGATAGTTATCAGAAAAACATTACATGTTTTATTAAGCAATCAAAACAAATGTCCAATTTATTGCATAATGAATCAATAACTACATACATGAATAACAGACTGAATGTACGAACGAATGAATGGACTAAATCATATATTAATGAACAAAAGATAATATGAAAAGCAATTCTGAAGGTGTATTAATGGTGATCTTTGTGTTCTGTTCTTCAAGAAAGCACATGATCAGTTGTTAAGGCCATTTTGCATCCTTAGAAGTCGCCTACGGCGCTCATCAGAGAGTATTTTGGCAAACCGAACCAATTCCTCTTCATTTGTTCCACCATTTAGCACTTCTTCGTTGAATCCAGTCTCCAGGTTTACTCGAGCTACCTGCCTTTTTAGAAGTTTATTTCCAATTTGGATAAGTTTTTGCAAGTTTTCATTTGATGAGTTGTCCATTGATGTAGCAGTGCCTTCCAACAAATCATCCTACAGTACGTAAACAAATTAATCAAATAATTTACTTTCGTGTTTTTGAAGAACTTATTAATTAGCACAAAGTATCAAGTACTATATATGCTAATTTCCTACCTGTATGCGGAGATAGTTCTTCTCGCAATGCAACGCTTGGAAAAGAACGGATGCATGGATGTCAACCAGGTCGGCACTGGCTTGGCTGAAACAGTCGATCAAAGGACTCGAGCCGTTATGGGCTAACCAGCTGAACAGGCCCCACTTGGCCGCTGCTCGTGCTTTGTACTTCTCCTCATGTTTTGGTGCTCCTGTGCCAAGCGAGAGGATAAGAAAATTCCCGTAATCCACCGGTTTGACAGGGAAATAGTCACCTCTTTGTATCACAATCTCCTTTGTCACATGATTTACTGCAAGAAGTGTCTGTTTTGTTGCAAAATGTATATAAACATAGAGATAAATAAAATTGAATTAGAATATTTTCTCAAGTAATTAAAATTGCTAACAAATGTAGGAACTAAAAATTGTTCACAGAATCTTGTTTGCTATTTTATTGCTTTATTATGAAAGAATCATACCGGATTATTTGCTGCAACACCACCATCAACAAGATTGAAACTCCGTATTTTACCAAGACGATCTTTTGTTGTGAACCGATGTGCTGGAAGGTATGTTGGAGCAGCTGAAGTGCTGATACATACATCCGAAAGCAGAGCATCCTTTGATTGATCTGCCTTTGCCTACAGGTTATATATCAAGCTTGTATGTGAAATACAGAAATTTGTTAATTTATTTATGTTTAAACAGCCTAGGCTGTTTCACATTGAGTGCACATTAATTACACCAAACAATAAAAACATAGAAAGCAAGATTACTAATTATATATACCTCATTCGTAGAGAAGATAGTAGGCTGTAGATAATTGATGTCAAATGTAGGAATGACCACTTCTGTGACCGTATCACGAAGCCTTGTTTCGCCGAGCAGCTGTCGAACTTTGCCATGAAGGAATTTTCCTGTGTATCTAGGAGCAAATATACTCCTTACTAATCCACCCACCCCATTCCTACAATTACAAATATAATAGATCATCGTTAGTATATTACAAAAATTTACACAAGTTCCATCGAGCATGCATCAGTGAAAGTATATTAAAACTGAATTAGAGTACAAAAATGTTGTTGAAGCATACAAGTAAGAAGGGAAAATCTTTGGAATATTATCAATGTAGAAGCTTATAATTTCTTTAGCTGAAAAAAGTGGTCTCTTCTGCTCGTTAGGAGCACCAAGCATGGTTGCCACTAAACCTCCGGTGCTAGTTCCTGAAATCACATCAAAGTAATCTGCAATTCTTGCATCTTCTCCGTCAAGCTCCTACATGAACATGTACAAAATATAACTAATTATAACTTTGTATTTCCTACTTATTTAATCGGGTAAGCTTGACGTTCTTAATTATTATCATAAATGTGCATGATTTGATTATTTGTGCTTACTACACATCTATATTTATACCTATATTATTTTCTATGAATGAGCCAAGGATAGTACAAACTAACAACAACCAAGCTTTTACCATCAAAGGATACTGTATATATTTGTACATTTCACCATGCATCCAGGACATTAATTCATTTCTGATGGTTATTCCCGTGATAGTATTTTGATACTAATTCCATATCAACAGTAAATCTTATAACTATTTTTTTTTAACTCACAAATTTATGAATGTCAACGTAATTCAGCTTAATTTTATATATTAAAAATATATTAACTATACTCACTTGTAGCTTTTCTTCGAGGAATGCAAGGATAGTAGCTGGGATGAGTCCCCTTACGCCGCCGCCATCAATGCTTAGTATCGTTACCATGCTACCTAATGAAGGTGGAGATTTTGGTGTAGCCAAACTTGTTGGCACCATGCTTGTAGGAAGGCTTACTTCAAGAGAACCCATCAAACAATTATTGATTGAATATTTGAATTACTTGTGTTTCAAAGTGTAATATGAGAACTAGAGAAAGATTGTTGCTAGCTAGCTAGGTTAATTAAAGAGAACTTGAATTCTCTGTCTATGCTTAGTTGTGCAGTTATGTGGTAGGAGAGGTGAGCTTGCATGTATTTATACAGGCGAGAGAAAGAGGTGCACGTAATGGAAATAGTCAAGACTGAACAAAATTAATTGTAGTTAATTAGGTCAAATTTCACTATAACTAGAGGTTTGAAAAATCCAAGATTTGAACAAGCTAAAACTCATGCCAAATCACGCTGAATTGATCAAACAATTTAGCATTCTTTATTATTGAATAAGTTAAAATCACTGTTATTTTGGTTGGGCTTTTCAACTTGCACCCCCGAACAGTGATCAAACAAAACATTTTATGTGTGATCTGTGCACTGTGCGTGAACCTTCCTTATCGGATCGCGTGAACCGCGACTGTGGATGGTGGACCATTCCAACACCGGTGTCCAGCATTCCTCTTCGTGGATGGTGGACCATTCCAACACCGGAGTCAAATCTGTGATTTGGGTCAAACAACTTGAAATATCTGGTGATCAATTGGTGATTAATCGATTTGGTCAACTTTGAATAGATGCTTGAATCCAGTGATTTGTATTGTGATGATTTGGTCATGATTCGATCGATGGTTATTGTTTGAGTACTATATATTATTTTATATACATCAAACCTGTTTAATATTATTTGTTTGAACTAAAATTCAAACCTGTCCTATGGTCCAAATTAATTTAATTTTAGAAAATTCAAGCGATGCTACGTACAAGTTATATCATCCTATATGTTATCGTAAATAATGCTACTCATGATTACTTTAAAGATAGTCATATACACGTGATGAAAGAATTGAATGATAAGGTTTTGTACATAATAAATCATATAATAAAAAATCATATAATGACACATGATCTCAGCTATTTAGTTGTGGCGGCTAGGGTGTCAGCTAATAGATACGATACGGATCGGATTAAGTTATTTTCATATTCGTATTCATTAGAAATTACTTATACTCATATTTTATTTTTACTCGCTAAAATTTGACTTACATCTATTTTATCGTTAAAATTAATATAGGATAACAAACGAATAAAGGAGGATACGAATAATATTAATATAATATTTTAATTTTATAAAAAACATATTTTACACAAATAGATCTAAAATTAATATTTTTCATAAACACAATCACAAGCGAGAGCAATAATATTAGACTATGATGTAAAATAATATATAATGTGAAATATTAGACTATGATTGTAAATTATACCATCTGTTTTTTTAGAAAGATTAAACAAGATGATAGTTAAATTAAATAAATAATTAGCTGGATGCAATTAATTTTGGTAGAATCCAAGATACAAACGTTAATGTTCTGTTGAAAATTAAGAATTTTATGGAAAAGGGGATAAATAATTATATGATCTCCTAAAAAACTTAAATTACTAATAGATTAATTATTTTAAGAATTTAAATAGAGTATATATATTTATTTATATTTATATATATTATTTTATATTTACTCTATAAGGTAACGAGCAAGAAATAACTCTTACCTGTACTCTTATCTGTTTAGCTAACGAAAAAAATCTTACCCATACCTATATCCGAGAAGCTAATGAAAAAAAGTCTTACCCATACTCGTCTTGTCGAATACGATACGGATCGAATAAAAGGGTAATATGATTTTGTTGATGACAAAGCGGTAGTGAAGCTAGATGAATTTTTTATGCAAAGTATATATAGCATAACTATATATACTAGGACCCTATTCTTCTACCGTGCGAAATCAAGGAATTTTCTAGATTTTTTGTGCTGCACCGGTCGACCGTTCAAAATGAACTACAGGGGTTGGATTTTATAAAGTTTAGTTGCACGAATCTTATTGCAAATCAAAGAAGTAGCTTTTCGCACGTCACCTACCACACGACAGATGATCTCGTTCCATATATACCATGTTTGATGCATTAATTTTTGTCTACATAGAAGGTAAAATATATCGAGGCTAAACAATAAAGCAGATTAAAATTGTAGAATTTCTTCTGCTACAACCAAAAGAAGATTTAGGAGCCTCATAAAACAGTAATTATTGAAGATATTGCAAAAGTGTAAAAAACAAATCTTCTAGGATAAGAAAACATTTATTTTAAATAATGGTTGGTGTAGGTGGAGCTACGCCAACAGTTATTTAAAATAATTGTTGCCTTTGTTTTTCATTTTTTTTTTTGTTAAATCTAGGGATAATTTCGTCTTAGTCACTCAAAACTGAGGAAATCTAAAAAATATCACCCATAATCGATTTCTTTCATATTTGCCGTCCAAAATCACTTCTACTCTTTTTTTCAAAAAGACAAAAATGCTCCTATTATGGCTACTTCGGGTCCGAGTTCACCTCGATCACCACCGACCTCGTTGCTGGTGCTATTTGAAGGATGTCATAATTGACTCTGGATCGATTTTCGAGAAGAAGAGGCCAACTGGTGTCGGTACAGAAGGGGATAGGAGGGGAAGAAGCCATGATAGGGGTTTTTGTCATTTTTTTAAAAAAAAGAGCAAAAAAAGAACGTAGGAGCGATTTTGGGTGGCAAATATGAAAGAAATTGATTCTGCGTGGCATTTTTTAGATTTCTCCAGTTTTGGGGGCACATACAAAATTTTCCCTACATTATAATGAAAGTTATTTAAAATAATCGTTGCCTATCTTCAATTCTAGCTCTTAAAATATTGCTCGCGCATCTCTTCTTTTCCTCTCTCTTCCCAACATGTCCGCCTCCACAATTATACCATATCTGATCTTCTTAAGTTGTGGAGGTGATCTAATTCGATCTCTATCATACAGACACCTACACACTGGTCGCCTTCACATATCTCTCTCTTCACCGCCTGACCGCCTCTAATAATATTGTATTTTTCTCCTCTCGTCGGCATATTCAACATGCTCGATCTTGAGTAGATCACAACTCATTAACATATCTATCATGTTTTACACCTCTCGCTACGCTTTTTCTTCTTTAAGGTAATTTTTTATTTTGTTAAGTACTTTGTTAAATATTTTGTTAATTTTTTATTTTGTTAACTCTTGTTGTTATGTGTTTATACTTGTTGTAATGAATTAATACTTGTTGTTATTGGTTTATCATTGTTGTTATGACTTTATACTTGCTAAGAGTTATGAATTTGTACTTATTGTTATGGATTTATACTTGCTAAGAGTTATGAATTTATACTTGTTGCTATAGATTTTTACTTGTTTTTGTTAACTTAAACTCTTCTTTGGTTTGATAATTTACAAAACAAATCAGTACTAACCTTGCACAATTGAGTTTTGATGAGTTGCAGGTTTAAACATGTACATTTGATTGTGGCAAAGGTCTCTAATAACATGCACAAGTCAAGAGTAGCAAGCAAGACAGAGCCTCACATAGGCTTCTGTTATAATAACGCAAGTCAACTCGTCATAACGAATCTCCAACCCGTCATAATGAGTCTCCAATGCATTACAACGAGTTCCCAAGAGAAGTAGTCTCAAGATAGTGCTGAAAAAGAATTTGACAGAAACTTGCTTTAGAGTAACACATGACTAACCCATCACAACGGGTCCCAACTAGTCATAACGAGTTCCTCACCCATCACAACGAGTTCCCGAAGAAATACGCCCAGAAGTTAGTCAGAGACTCGGACAAGGGCATTTATGGAAAAGTATTAACCCGTCACAACATGTTCCATAACAAGTTGCAAGTTTTTTGTAACTGGAAGTAGCCCTTATTCAAGATTTCAAGACTCAAGATGTGCTATGCCTACATAAACTTGGTATCAGCATTCCAGCAGACTAAAAAAGCCATCCCCGAGGTTTACAAGCACACTTATAGCACCTGAAGAGCACTGAAGCCTTCTCCTTCAAGCATCCACACCTGAGAGGGTGTCTAGGATAGTTAGCTATTGTCTAATTATTGATTTGTGATAACTCTTGTTTGTATTTTGGTTTGGTGATCTACAATGTGTTGTCAAATAGATCATCATTGTCTAGGGTTGTGTTGTCAACTAAGACTATTACTTTGCAAGGTTGGTGGTCCCTTGCAAAGGTTTGGAGCATTTTGGATAGGCTCCATTTTGTAAAATATTTGTGTTTTAGTGAATCGATTTCGGAGCGATTTTTAGATCCGAGAGGTCTCGTGGAGTAGGACTAATTTGTTTTTTATGTCGAACCACGTTATATCGCGTGGTTCTTTGCTTTCTTGCTCTTACTCTTTACTATATTTACATTGCTTACTTAAATAGCACTAAATTTAGAATTGCTAGGTGATTAAGGTCTAAAAGTATAAATTTTTTTACCAAAGAACGCTTATGTATCATATCTTATTTGGTACACCTTTAGAAATAATAATTGATATCAGACCACAAATGTTCATACCTAGCAATGTTTGACCAAAATGACTCTTGAGACAAGTATGGTTGAACCCTAATGGCTTGAGAAAATTGGTGTAGATTTTAATTCTTGAAAGAAATCAATGCAAAAATACTTAAGAGGCAATGATCTCTTATACACACTTGACAAAGAGACTTTTAATGCCACTAAAGATTCTCCAATTAGGACCTTGGATAATAGTTATGCTTCATACTTCTTGTTGAATTTTGTAGAAGAGTCAATTGGGAAAATTCTTGTTGATGCTAATATTGTTAGATTAAACTCTTTTTTTATTTGATAAATTTGCCAAACAAATCAGTACTGACCTTGCACAATTGAGTTTTGGTGATTTGCGGTGTATACATGTACAAACTGATGATGCAAAGGCTCAAACATGCATGTACAAGTCAAGGTGACCACATAGACATCAAGAGCAAGTAATTGGACAAGAACAAAGTCCTGACAGAGCCTTGTGTTACCATAACACAAGGAAAATCCATCACAACGAGTTCCTAATCCATCATATCAGGTTGCCTATCTGTCATAATGAATTACCAATATGTTGTAACAGATTGAAGAGGAGAAGAACTGGAAGACATGGGATTTGGTAGAGCCTTGCGTTACTGTAACGCATACCATACCAGTCACAACAGGTTGCTAACACGTTATAACAGGTTCTCTACCCATCACAACAGGTCATGTCCAAGAGGGCTCAAAAGTCAGTCAGAGATACATTGAAGGGCTATTTGAAAAAGGAGCCAATATGTTATAATGGGTTAGACATTTTCTGTAATGGAAGGCATCCAGATCATGAATTCAAGACTTCAAGATGTGTCCAGCTTATATATATCTTGGAGATTCGAACTAGAACTATCAAGAAAGCCATCCCCAAGTTTACAAGCGTCAAATTGAGTACCAGAAAGAGCACAATATTCTTCTCATTCAACATCTACAACTTGAGAGTGTATAGGATAGATAATTCTCTGATTGTCAATCCGAAAGAATACTTTGTTGTTGTTTTAGTTTGGTGAACTACGTTGTATTGTCAAATAGTTCATCCCTATCCTTGATTGTATTGTCAATCAGATACGTTTTCCTTTGTAGAGTGGTATAGCCCCTTGTAAAGAATTATGAATCTAAGATAGATTGTCATGTTGATAGAAATCTAAGATATGTTCCGCGCTTGTAAGAACACATGAATTTAGTGGAGTCGGTCCTGGAAGGTATTTTTGGATCTGGGGGCCCATGGAGTAGGCCTAGTTTTTTATAGACCGAATCACATTAAATAACGTGTTCTCTTGCTCTTTTGTTCTTTCTTACTCTCTCTTTTACTATCTTTGCATA